>APFE030916389.1:373029-393425 GCA_000404065.3 Pinus taeda
CCACAATCTTAAATTACAAACCTGGTTTTGCAGTTTCCAGCTGTCTGCGCAAGCTCTCTACCGAAACTCGACCTGCAGTAAGTTGCAAGCAAACAGTTTGAGTGAGTGCATTGAAAACTGCATCCTGGTTTGCAAAAGTCTCCCATACTTGTTTTATAAAGTAAAAAGTCCTGAAAACACAAAGTTGCGATGCTAGCAGAATTCGTAGCCACTAATTCTCTCAGCTTTTCTTTTTCATTTAAAAATGAAATACATCTCCACTAATAAAAAGGAAACCTACAATTATCTTACCTACTACAGTTATATACATTATTTTTTTGCTGGTTAGCTAGGATATCTTTGCGAGTTTTAATAATGTCTATGGCAGAAAGTGGAAAACAAATTGTAATATGCTGGTTTGGTATATGAGTGAAAGACAAGAGAAACTACCAGTTGTTAGTTGTTATGGAGGTGAGTAGAAACAGAAAAAGAAACCATTCACAACCAGCGTGTAGCTGGACTCCGTTTGGTCGGAGGTTCCATTCTCCCATCTACCATCCCTTCCTTATTTCTACACTTTGATTCTCCTGATTCCTCACGCTCCACTCTGATTCTTCTGATTCCTCACGCTCGGCTCAGTAGACTGTTCCCAAAATGAGCGCCAAGGAAGATTCAGTGCCCAAAATGAACGCCAAGGAAGATTCAGTGCCAGCAGCGCCCATGAAGGAGAAGCCAGTGTATCCCTTCAACAAGCCTCCTGGGCCGATTCAGAAACCTCCTGGTTTTGTAAATAAAGATCAGTGGATTCAGTCTCAAATAAATATCGGTGAACTTCGGTATTCTTAAAGCAAATATAAATATAAAAAACAACCAGAAACTGGAACCACAGTTCATATCAAAAATAAAAAACCTAATACTGAAAAGGAACTAACCCAGGAACAAGGGTTTTTCCCTCTGTAGCATGAAAAACCCAAGATAACAGAGCAAGGGTTTGGCACCTGTACAGTAGCAGAGACAAAGAAAATCACCTGTTCATTTTCCAAATTTGTTCGGAGCTCTTCACAGAAAAGTAATGGTTCAGATTTCTCTGAATCTGTAAAACAGATAGGTGGTGCTGTGATTTGATTTGAACCGTAAACAGAATTCATTTGAACCCTGGTCGATTTGAACCCTGGTCGCCTTTGGTCTTTATGCAAATCAAAAGAGCACAGAATTCAATTCTTTACTGATGTCTGAGCCAACAAAAACCCAGGTATTCAATTATTTTGCTCCTGTCGTAGCCAAGGTTCGAACTGAGAATTTTAGCTGTTAATGTAGCTCAAGAGAACGAAGAATTCAATTCAGTGATGTGTGAGGTAAGGTTTTCTCGCAAGCGGCTTGATAATGGCATACAAGCACATGGCTTGCATGCAATGCACGTGGTAAGGGAGACTTGTCCAATACTAAAGTCTACACATTTTTAAAATATTAACGAACTTGTTCCGTGTAACTGAAACTGTAAGCTGGCTCTTGGCATGGTTCCTCTAACTTAGTAGTGGTTCCTCTCGGCGCCTGTGTTCAAGACTCTGTCGGGTTCCCCACACGCATGAATGGAGTAGGCTTATGTATTAAATCATTGATAAAGTTTAACATGTGTTGTCCACCTGGTGGCTTGGATGGCCCACATATTATTAATTTCTTCATGTACCAATTATTTTAATACCCAAAACAACGTTCATCGCTTAATCAAAATTTGTTATTGCAGAATGTTGTTTGAACCTCCTATTTCCACCATTTCACATTAACCGTTGCTAATATAAAACTTGTTATAACCATATTGGTTATATATATGGCATACTTGTATACCCTTTGGTTATATCTATATAACAAAGTATATACCATTTAAACGTTTGACTACATGCACTACGATCTCATTTATGGAATATGGTTTTTGATCATTTTAATGTTTTATATGACTTTCGATTGGGTTTCAATATGGTTTTGAGATATAGCTTTATTGAGTTCCAAGAGTGACACTTGTTACATCAAAACTCTCTACATATAAAAGAAGCAACCAAACAATTTCCAGAAGTTCTGCGCAGCACTTCCGACATCAACGCAGACGCAGGAGCTCGCTTACTAAGCTCAGAATCTGGAATTGGCTCAGAGCATTGACGCCTGTGTTAGAAGTTGCTGGCAGAAAATGTTCTTTAATTTGCATTGGCTAGTCCCAAGCGAGAATCTGGAACTGGCTCTGGAACTGGCTCAGAGCATTGTGCATTGACGCCTGCGTTAGAAGTTGCTGGAAATGTCCACAGAAACTGTTCTGTAATTTGCATGGGCAGGGACTAGCTGCCCCGCAGCCTTCCTTGTTTTAATAATAAAAGAAAATGATAAGATGAAATGTCAATAATAAATTAAAATATGTATTTTAAAATGTCTATACTTATATATATAGATATATATTGTTGCAAACTGTAATTTCTACTTGTCTTAATTGTGACTTTCTATGTAAAGAAGTTTGTTCCTATTCTATATAAGTGGTTATATCTGTATGTCCCTAGTTTGGTGTGTGATTGAGATATTTTTTCAAACAACTGATTGTGTATCCACGATAGTTTCCTTATCTTAAAACACCACTTTTTCTATATATGTAATATCATAATTGATCAATCCATATCATGTATAATATCAAATTTTATCTTAGTAACAAAGGCCGTTTGAGCGACATAAAAAATATGTTTGTTGATTTTTTTTTTCTCATACTCTGTTGTTTTTGTTTGATTGAGGTCGATTTGTGCCCAGGGAGGCCAATTGAGGTTGTTTTGCTGCTTGGGGAGGCCGATTATGAAGGTAGAGTGTTGTGAAGGCAAATTGAGGCTGGTTTTGAAGGCTGAATCGGTGCTCAAAAGCTCTATGAAGGCTGATTCCTGCTCAGTGGACGTGAGAAGGCCGGTTACTATGAAATTGGGAGCTGAGAACAGAAGTGTCACTCTAGGAAAGGAAGCCAAGAGTCTGTTGGAACATTACATGCGCTCTATTTGAGATGTCGACTGAATTATTGCTGGCATTGCAGGTTCTTGCAGGGCATATGTGTTTATCCACCTGTCCCTCTAAGGTTGAGTTGAATCACTTTGCGACGTATTTTTTTCCCACAACGTGTAGAAACTCCAGTGCGGCTTGTGAAGTTTGTGTCGAGCTGCAGAGAAGGAGATCACTGTATTAGAGACCACAAGTCGATTTAAGTCACTCTCTACCTGTGTGTTTTTGGTTTTTCCTGTCCATGAGGAACCAAGGAGAAGAGAATGTGGGACCTATTGTTGCGCAAGCATTCCTAGAGGAGCCGTTATTGATGGCAATAGATAAATTTCCCCGGAATAATTACACAATTTTGTTTGGCTTCTATGTGAGAGAGAACAAGTTTCATTGGATAATCGAGTGGAGGTGTGCATAAAGCCAACCACATGGTCAGTTTCTGGTTCTGAAGTTTCCTGCGGAGAGCGTGGATCATTCTCTAATATCCGATCATTCTTCAGGCGATTCTCCATCAATGAAAATGAGAGGGAAAACAAAACCGAAGAGGAAGAGGATGTGCCCAAAATCAAGTACAAGAGGAGGTCTGACAACATTCAATCCTTCTTGGGGTAGCGATGCTCCATCCTGCGTAACGGTATTGAAGCAACACGATCATTGGGTTGTTCGAATCTATCATCATAACATGTCTTATATGTCGAATTAGCAATGCCCAAGTTATGTTTTTTATTATAGCACTTCATTATTAATGGTCTCGACGATCTAAATTATGTATAAAAAACTTTGATCACGATCCATACCTAGGATAGTCAAATTTCGATTTGTCGAAGAGAATGGTCAACAGTCGTGTTATGTGCTTATGAGCCGTGTGTAGTTTGCCACATACTTGAAATCGAAGAAGAATATATTTTTCGCCCCGTGTTTTATCTATCTTGTTTGTCCACTTAAGGTACAGGAGGATGGCAGATAATTGAATTTAAATTTCGCTGGGTGCGACAGAGTTGAAAAAATCGATCTTTGTGCAGAATCTACCGAGAATTGCACAGAACACCCACAACTTCAGACCTCTGTATAGCGAACTTGTAAGTCCATTGAAATTTGCGTAATGGAAATCCGATTTGATAAAAATTGTTGCAGGAGGGCCAGTTTGGAGGAGGTAACCTAATAGAAGAGAATTAGTAGGAAGAGAAGAGATCCGCGCTTTGGCACCAGAAAGGTAGTTGGAGCACAAAATTGATGCCATGTCTTGACGCAACAGAGAAATGGCACAGACTGTTGCCCCATGAAACAACGACTGATCACTTTAGCCTGTGAGGTGTGGCGAGTTTGCAGCTCGCATGACCCTTCAAGGATTTCCTGATGGCAATCACGGAAATCTTTAGTCATGATAACTGAAAGGTGCTTTTCAATTGTATGTAAACAATAGCATGTTGTTTAGACATAACAGAATTGTCTTGAAATTGATTAATATATTGAGTTTAGCCAACCCAATATGAGTTGTAGTGATTTGGTTAGAATTAACTACTCTAACAAATCACTTAGGTAAATATGGAAATATAAATCCAACATAACTATTAGAGAAATGCCAAAGATAATGTTGAAGATGATATGAACAACTCGAAAAAGGAGGCAAAGTGTAATGTGCCTTCTTAATTTTTTAAATTTTTTTCCCAAGGTGAGGAGAAACCATTTTTGCCAATTTTGTTATTTTTGGTTTAACACAATTTTGATGGAAGAACTTAGGAGAAAGGGGGTTGATGTGCCTTTTAGTGGATTGTGGGGGCCACTCACCCACCCAAAATATGCACCCCTTGGAGGCAGCTCGATTTTCCTAAGTAGGGGATCAAAATATTTGACGGGACCCAAGTGGGGCTCAAGGGAGCAAGAATAAATAGGAAGAAGTGAGAAGAATGTCGGGCCTTTTGATGATTTAAGAATTTCATTGTTGCTTTGGCTGTTTTGCTAAGCTACAGGTGTTGTTCATCGCAGGAGCTTCCCAAGGAGTGAAGCTCATCCCTCTCTTCAGTGGACTTCCAGTGCCACCCTAGGAGGGCTTTCTTTCCCATTGAAGACAGAGAGAATATTAGCCAGTAGTGGAGTATGTTACCTTCGCCAGCAAGGACACAGTTTGGGAGTAGCTAGGGACATAGTGGGAGAGACTGCATTTTTGGTGGAGCAAGGGAGTTAGGGAATTCAGTTGGGAAGGTTATTGGAGGTATTCACATCGAGTCGCCATGTAGGAGAGGAGAGATTACATCAGGAAGGAAAATCAAATACCTATGTCGCGCTACTGGTCAAAGCGCCTGCATCATCCTCACTTAAGACTGTGCAGTCACCAGTGGGGGTCACTTGGAAGGAGGCTTAAGAGGATGATTGGGGAGCTAGGTTGTGCGTAAATTGTTGGGAATCTGATTTGGCGAGGTTTCTTGACTTTATGGCAGCAAGTTATAGCAGTTCCAGTTAAGGATAGTGATTTACAGTATTGGAAGAGGGCCAATCTCTGAGGGGTTGAGTTTGGCACATCAAAACTAGGGAAAACCCTTTATGGGTTTTTCTTGCTTTTTGGAGAGTAGAACATCCACAAATTTGCAGAAATTTTTTGGTTGTTTGAAGGGGTAAATCAGAGCTTGAAGTCATCCAACAATGTAGTCTTGAGGGGACAATGCAGTTTTCGGGGGCCAGCAAATTCACAGCAACTAGGCACTTTGTATTGATCATATGTGGCTTCAATCTTGCCTTGTGCAAGCCCAGGTGCACATCATCCAAATTTTGTTGTACTCCAATTTACTTAATAATGAAAAATGAGCCGATTTGGGTGTTGATGAGAAATTTATGTTGATATGTTCCTTACTGAAATAAAATTTTACTGTGAATGTTATTACTGGAATTTGTTATCACTGCAAATCTTCCATTAGGAATATTACAGTGGTATCAAAGCATGATCTTGGCCAACTGCAGGAAGGATAAAAAGATCATGGAGGAGTTGTTGAGGCAGAGTCAACAATTGGTGAGGTAGAACCAACATATTTTAGAGGGGATGCAACCACTGATACATAACAAACATAGAATCCAAGTACATACACACACATCCCAGTTGTACAACAACCACACGTATGGTCAGTCTGACCATCCTACCATGCCTCATTCCTTGGATGAAGTGGAGAAGGAGAAGTATAGTTCAAGGGTTTGACCATCATGTAGAGGTGGGGTTTTAGAGGATGAGACCCAAAGGCGATTTTGTTGGTGGAGACCTGGTTTTAGACATCAAGAGACATATGATGAGGTTGAACATGAGGTTGAGGGCATGGAGGGTTGTGAGGAGCACGTAGATGCACACATCGTGACACAGGAGCCACCCTTGTGGGAGCTTCCTTTGGTAGACATGATTGACACATTAGTGGAGACAATTGAGCACACACTCATAGGACCATCCATTGACGAGGTGCCAATAGGAACATAGGTACCTAGATCTGCAACAAAGTTCCTAGACGATAGCTACAACCAACAACATGGATAGAACCATGAGGATCATGAGCTAGATGAGGATGTTACGCTTGAGGAGGTACATGTGGTGGGTCAGGTCGATACTCTGGTTCAAACCATGATAGAGGAGGGTGGGAAGTCATATTTTGGGTCTGCCATCAACAGGGAGTAGATAGATGCGCAGGAAGCTAGCAGAGCTACATTTATTACATTCACTAGCTTTCTTCAGGCTTACCTAGATGGGGCTTGTAGTACTGTTAGGTTACCGCTGCACATTGGATGGAGAGTGCCTAAGTTACCTACACATATTGTATATGTTGTCCGAGCCAGTGTGAGGAGGCGACATGAGTTGTGTAGGGAGCAACACTTGCATGATGGATTTTCTACATAATCGAGGACTCTTGCATTTGATCCCTCTTATGGGGTTGGGTGGAAATAGGTATTAAGTTGGTACATGATAGGGATAACTAGGATTTTGGATATATCCATGGTCGGGGGCATAGTTGAACATGGGTCATAGTTTTCCAGAGGGGCTCGAGGGTTGGATCATCGTTGGGATCTAGGTGGGACTCCCCATCACTCCATGGATAGGGTTAGTCATGGTGTTAGGAGGATGGTGGATCTGGTGATTGGATTCACCCCCATTTTCATATTCCCATTAGAGTTGTGGATAGCACCAGTGATAGGTTGGGCTAATAGGGGCATAGGAAGATTTCATGAGTTGTCATGACATGTTGGGTGTACATGGGATTGTAGGGTGATTATCCTACTTTGACAGGAGTTGGTAGGAGGAGGTGGCTTCAACCAGCCACCAGATAAGGTATTGTATGGAGACGGTGCTCTCTCACTGGGATATTAGACACCAGAGCTACTGAGGATACGATTAGTAGTGTTATGCATGTTAGCATGTGAGGCGTTAGGCTGCTTAGGTCTATCTAGGAAAATGTGGAGACATAAATCATATCGTGGAGTGCTTACCAGTAGAATGGTAGTAGAGATGGTGATCCTGATAGGATGTAAGATGATGCCTATGGACTCAGTCTTAGAGCTTGATATTCAGGGGTGTATATTGGTATGTAGCAGTGCACAACAACATGCGAAGGAGCACGAAGGTGCGCAGTGGTGCATAGTGGTCTACAAGGTTGCATCGTGTTGTAGGAGGATCGATTCACATTTTATTGCATTCCCTCATAGATTGATGGACACATTGATACAAGAGAGGTACCAATTGATCCGAGATGATGCAACAACATGTAGCAGGGTCCGACAGTGCATATAGATGTGTGATTGGGTGTAGTCTTATGCCATGAGACATGAGGATACATGGTCATATGAAGTAGTATGTGGGGTTGCACTGTGGACAAGGGGAGTGCTAATAGCAGGGATGTTCCTTAACGAGGATGTCAGGTATGTCATTAGGGTGAAGATACCTAGGTTGGGAGAGCAGATTGGTCATGGGATAGCCCAGGAGTGTCCACACGGGTTCTTGATCATACCCATCGAAACACATGCATATTCCACTCATTGGAACCACTGGCGGTTGAGGGGAAGCTTATTGTGCTTGATCCAAATGCATAGTGTGCATAACAGGACTTCGGGGATTTTCTTGAGACAACTTTATGAGATTGAGTGCCTGAGGGGCATGATAGATATTCTACACTAGAGGAGTAGGGTCGATGTGCCAGTTGATAGCCACATGTTCGGAGATGAGGTGATCTTTTGCAAGGGTGGCATATCGCTCATCACAGAGCCTACACCTGGGGATCTGGTCATGGGGGATGCATGTGCCACTCTTTCCATAGGGCATGTTAGGATCCTGCATGAGTAGAGGACTCCATGTATGATGGAGGCAACCTTCCAGTGGATGTTCGCGCTCCATACACTGTATTAGCACATTATCGAGAGGGTGGATGGCAGACTTAATGGTGATGGTTGGCAGGAGTAGGATGGATCCACATACACTGAGTCGATTACAAGTATGAGAAACCCATCTATAGCCTGCATTCAGGGTATAGCTAGTTGGTACATCTAGTTTCCAACAATCATCATTGTTATGAAGTGGCAAGAAAAAGGAAGTTTATCATGCATTAGATTAGTTCATGATATATGGAGCATATAAATTGATTGCGTGCGGGGTCTAGAAACGAGGCACTAATGAATTCCAACAACTATTGGAGCTATGTCACAATAGGTCTAGCTATGCGATTTGGGGATTCAGTTGATTGATAGATCACTTTGTCTCATGATCAGTGAAGTCATTGTAGAGAGTGATCTAGTTCGGTCCTCGGATGCCACATGGGATAATGAACAAATATTGCAGCACCCAGTTTTGCAATTTCTTAGGGACAAGCAACATTTGGGAGGGGGGGACTGTAATGTCCCTTCTTAATTGTTTTCCCAAGTTGAGGAGAAACCATTTTTAGTAATTTTGTTATTTTTGGCTTAATGCAATTTTGATGGAAGAACTTAGGAGAAAGGGGGTCGATGTGGCTTTTAGTGTATTGTGGGGACCACTCACCCACCCATAAATACACACCCCTTGCAAGCAGCTTGATTTTCCTAAGTGGGAGATCGAAATATTTGATGGGACCCATGTGGGGCCCAAGGGAGTAAGAATAAATAGAAGGAAGTGAGAATAATTTGGGGCATTTTGACGATTTGAGAATTCCATTGTTTCTTTTGCTATTTAGCTCACTACAAGTGTTGTTTAACAAAGGATCTTTGCAAGGAATGAAGCTCATCCCTCTCTTCGGTGGACTTCAAGTGCCACCCTAGGAGGGATTTATTTCCCATTAGAGATAGAGAGAATATCACCCAGCAGTAGAGTATGCTACCTTAACCAGTAAGGACACAGTTTTGGAGCAGCTAGGGACGCAGTGGGAGAGACTGCGTGTTTGGTGGAATAGGGGACTCAAGGACTTCAATTGGGAAGGTTGCTGGAAGTATTCACATTGATTTGCCACATAGGAGAGGAGACATTATAGCAAGAAGGTTAGTCAAATACCTAGGTTGAGCTGCTTGTCAAAGGGCCTGCATGACCCTCATTCAATATTGCACAGTCACTAGTGGGGGTCACTTGGAAGGAGACTTAACAGGAGGATTGGGGAGTTGGGTTGTGGGGAAAGTGTTGGGAGTCAAATTTGGGGAGGTTTCTTGACTTTGTGGCAAAAATTTGCAGCAGTTCCAGTTACAGGTAGTGAGTTACACTATTGGAGGAGGGCTAATCCCCAAGTGTTTGAATTTGACAGTTCAAAACTAGGGAAAGGCCTTTCTGAGTTTGTTTGGGTTTTTGCAGAGGAGAACATCCCCAAAGTTCCAGAAATTTATCAGTTGTTTTGAGAGGGTAAACCAGAGCTTGAAGTCATCAAACAATGTAGTTTTGAGGGGACAACACAATTTTCCGGGAGCAAAAAATTCACAGCAGCTGGGCACTTTGTATTGATCACTTGAAGCTTTTAGCTTGCCTTGTGAAAGCCCAGCTTCACCTCATCCAACTTTTATTGTACTCCAGTTTATTTGTTAATGAAAAATGAGCCCATTTGGGTGTTGATGAGAAATTTATGTTCATATGTTTCTTACTGAAATAAAATTTTATTATAAATGTTATTACTTGCCTTTGTTATCACTACAAATCTTCTATTAGGAATATTACACAAAGGAGCTACATCAAAAATTAATGGAAGATGGAAAACTAGTTAACTTTTGTATTAGTTTGTGGAATAGATTCATGATGATGGTATATTATGAGTTACATATTGTAGTTAGAGCAAATCTACACGTCATGTATTGTTTTGTAATAGCTAGTTATGGTCCTTGAAATGTTTTATGTACCTGCTATAAGACCCAGATAGGCATACATACCCTTTGTTAAGTGTTCCCTCTCTTAGAGCATTTTAACACGCTGGACGAACGTGTCATGTGGGATGGATACACTTGGGTGGGTCGTATTGGTTTTAGATTCAATGAGGTGAAATCTTACATTTAGGGGGAGTTCATCGAAAGTTTGGATGAACCATGTATGTGAAGGAATTCCTAGTAGACTAACTGTTGTAGCAGTTGGGAACCCATGCATTCAGGTAGATGGTTGTTCCTTCATATGGACATCGACAATTGCATGAACAAGGTTCAAGGTGTAATTATCAAACTGGACGAAATGTAGATCTTGCAAATTGATATCGAGACAAGTATTCATTAAGGGGGAGTGTTGGAAAAGGAAATTCCTACTTGTCTCAGTGGTGACTTTATATGTAAAAAAGTTTGTTCCTATTCTATAGTAGTGGTTATATCTATATGTCCCTACTTTGCTGTGTAGGATTGTGTATCCAAGATAGTTTCCCTATCTTGAAAAACCACGTTTTGTATATATGTAATATCATAATTGATCAATCAATATAATTTATAGTATTAAATTTAATCTTATATAAAGTTTTAGTTTATTTGTTATATATTTTGAAAGTATTGTAGGTATATTTTTAAATTCATAATATTACATATATTTGTTGGAATTATAAATTTAAATTTTGAATTCTCACACAATTTAAGTGTTTTAATCTTATTATTAATACATTAAGTTAATTTTTATATTAAAAACATATTTAAATAATAAAAAAATCTAAATTTAAATATATATATATAAAACCATAAGTTACTAAATTCAGTCGTACTCCCGACAAAAAATAAAAAACTCGATAGTACTATTCAATTCGTGAATTAGTTTGTCCATTCGAAGTTGTAGTCAAGATCTCTTCGCGTATTAATATACCAACACCACAACCTACCTTTTCATATGTCAAGTAATATATGACTATACTATAGTCATATAATAAGCTATTAAGAGAATCGGCATTTCTAAAGCAGATTAAGAACAACCTGTGTTATAAATTACTTCTAACATGGGAATTTATTAATAAAATTATAAAGTACAACTTCTAGTATTAAACAAAATAGGGTTGTTATTAATTATGATAAATTAGAGTTTAATTAAATTATGATAATGTGAATTTAGATGATTTATTATAATGTGAAATTTATTTAAATATCTAGTTATAATATAAGTGGGTGTACGGATATATATAAAAAATTTCACAATTTATTATTTTAAATAACTTTTAAGTTAATAAATTTTATAATATTAAATTTTTAATCTAATTTTTTAAAATATTGTAAAAATAATATATTGAATATTAATAAAAAATATATATTTCATTATTGAATTTTAAAACATTTTTTTTATATTGAATTTTAAAACCAATTTTTTTCATTACCAAATCGAATTTGGTAACTATAATTACATATTACACAATGTGCGACCATAAAAACATTAATGCACCTGACATGGGGCCATATTTAACGCAATAGTCTATAACGCGACTTTTTGAAAGCTTTTCCGGCAGATTTTTCCGGTCAAAATCCAGCAGCAATTCATTGGAATCCCAAGTTTGATAGCTAGTTTCTGCACAATCAATGGCTCCCAGGGGTTTTTTAGGGCGCTAAATCTAAATATGCAGTTAAAAAACCATTTTAACTGCTAAAAATCAAGATTTAACCTCATTTCTTCCACCGGATTCTGTCACCGGAATCTCCAAAAAGTCGCATTATAGACAACTCCATATTTAACACCATATAACACCCCTACCTCTGTGCGGTGATGAGAAAAAAAAAAACTGCGCGAGAATGTTAAATGGTGTTAAACACCGCCCATATCAATGAGCATTAATGTTTCTATCGCACAAATAGGAGTCGCCTTACACAATGGCCATTGCCCATTTGTAACGTCTTCGCTGGGTTACTTCAACTTTTAACCAACGCTTTCGAGTGGCATCTGACACGCATGTTCTCCCACACGTCGACAAAGGTGACGTCCAGCAACCTGGTAAAAATCAATTCAAAAAGCGTGCTATTTATTGTATTAGAAACGGGACGGCAATCCATAATCCATGGATTGTTGTTAGCCATTAACACCACCAGATTCCATTCGGCTTTCGAAGATTACGATTGTTGGGTGCAATGTAAGAGTAAACCTCCAACTCTTCGTAAAAATAAAAAGAAAACATCGTGGATGCACCTGTGGGAGTTGATTGAAAAGGAAATTCTGTCAAATTTGATATAATTGGGGGCTCTCCACGTGCATTGACGTTGAAGTGCGTGCATGCGTCGTGGGGATTGGACATTGAAATGAGTGGTCTAAACAATCCGAGCCCTGTGCAAGCTAACATTATTATGCTGAGAAAGATGATATACTGCAACGCATTATAAAATTCCCTATCCATTCTAGAAACTATGTGGCGACACAAATATACAGTTATGCACCCGAGTAGAACATTCTCTTCATTATTCGAGTTTCTAATTCAATATACAGATGGTTGACCTTTAAGTTCAAATTTTCCTTGATAATTGTAAGGCATGGCAATAAGATCGGCGCATGCATCATTGCTTTTTAATCAATTCTTCCTCTTTGAGATGATCTATGAAATCATCAATTTGAGGGATGCTGAGAAGTATTCACGTATGTATTATCGATTTCACAAAATTATTACTAAAAACCATCATTTCACAGAGGAGATAATGGTTTTTTTTAATTTTGATTTAAGGTTTCTTAATATATATATATATATATATTTCAATCTTTTTTATTTATAAATTAATTAAAATAACTACTTATTGAGTGTATAATAGGTATGGAAGGTTAATATTAATATTAATTATATATAATTATAGTAAGTAAATTTAGTATTGAGATTAGTATAAAGTTTAATATAAAGATGAGTAAAATATTCAACTAAATAAATAAATTTCAAATAAATCTATAAACTCTAATACTCATAATATAAATATTAATAGTAACCGTAATAACATAACCATGATCATCATATAAAAAAAATAACACTAATATTGTTATTTATTTATATTTAAAATTAGGAATTTATATAAAAAAAATAATATATATATATATAATATATATATAATATATATATATATATATATATATAATAAAAATAAGATTTTGTAATTGTATTTTCTAAATATTTCAATTCACATTAATCTGGGTCAATTTATAAACATATATATACCACATTTCCATATAAACTATTTCATTTCTTTTAAATTTATCACAAAAACTTAATAGTTTATATAAATTAATTATTAAACATCATTATTATAGTATAGATAAGAAGTGAAATAATAAGGAGTTCCTACACTCACCGGGAAGTAGTTGTATTGGATGTTTTGCTGGAAGCACATTTGTCTCAAGGAGAGGATGGTGTGAGGACATCAAAAGGAGGAATGTTGGGATGTCAACTTGTCATCTCACAGTATTAATTATTCCCTAATTGGAATGGTTTTTCTCATGTATGAAATGTGGTGGAGAAGAGGTGAGGATCACTCCTTCACATCTCTCAAATTTATTTACATTGTTGTAAGTGTCCCCTGATTGAAATGTGTATGTTGGTAGATGTTGTGCGCTTTCTCATGGATGTGATTTGTTATATGGTAACTGGACATAGGTGAGGATCACTCCTTCACCTATCTCGTATTTATTTCCTTTGTTGTAAGTGTCCCTTGATTGAAATGTCTATGCTGGTAGACGTTGTGCACTTTCTAATGGATGTGAATTGTTATATGGGTATTGGACATGGATTTTTCTCTCTTGGTTACTCTCATTTATCGATGCGTTGCTCCTTTTCAACCCATCTTCTTTGTTTTGTATCTGCATAACACTCAGTTTAGATTGGAGTTTGAATTGGTGTTTTTTTTCTCTAAGCTTCCTTTTCAAAGAGTCAATTCCAAGTTGTTTCTTACCTTTTCACAATCCTGGTCTCTGGTTGCTGGTAACTAGGTCACTTTTTTATTTGGTTCTATTTTGGTGAGAGTTGTTGTTTTCTATCTATCGAATTGCATCTGTTATTGGGATATTTGGATTCTATTGTTTATTCCATCTGCTTTTCTAGGTCGTAATTGTTGCAATGTCGCACTCTATACCGGTGTTTTAATTGGTTCATCTTTATATGCGATAGGCATTGTGTGTGGAGCTTCAAATTCAGTTTTGTTAAAACGGAATCTATCACAACTTTGTGTGTTGGTAGGGTGATTTGGCTTGTGCTTGGAGTCAATATATTACCTAAGCACATGTTATTAATGTTGCACTTCCTCCATTTTGTTATTATCATGGTCTTACAATGGTTTTTAAATAGTATGTACCCATGGTGAAAGTTAACAATTGGTGGTGTAACCTCTATTTCATCTAGGCTTTTTTTGGAGAAATGACTTGGCATAGCTTAGTTCTTTTTGCACAGATAGAGTTTCATTGGAGGCATGCATCGTTTTCGGATCGATTGTAGTTTTCCTCATACTATAGGCTAATCAAAAGTGTTGTAGCATGGCATGTGTTTGTAGCCTTTTGTGTTTCTTGTAATAGTTGTCTTCTAGATGGCTTATGTGGTTTATGTGTCATATGTCTAATGCTTTTGTGCCTTTCATATTGTATTATGTTGTGAAGTTCATTTGTTTATGAGGTGGTTGAATCAAAGCCTAATTGGGTCTTCTTGAAAATTTTGTATTAGGCTCTTCCTGAAAATTATATAGCAATTTGGATGCATGATGTTTCATATTTCTAGAGCTCTATTGTCATGCCCATGAGTCTTGTGTGCAATGTGCGATGAGTTGGGATGACGTGCCATCGGTTAAACACAACGAGATGGTGTGCGATGACTTGGTGTGCAACGAGTCAATTAGCCGGCGAGTTGGTTGCGGTGATGGGATGAATTGGTGTGCGACGAGTTTGGTAGTCAATTAAACGCACCCAGGGCATGAGTTGCGATGCACCAACATGAAGGCTTTAAAAAACGAACAGTCAAAAAAATTGCTAAGTATGGAAACTTGCGATGGTGACCTTATACGGTGCATGGTTAGGTAAGTGGACCCAGTAGGGTGACGAGATGGGTGAGCCGACGTGAAGTTGGGGAATGGTTGGTCATGTTGAGAGGTTGGCCTAGGTAGGTTGACCCATATTACATCCATGGAAGAGGCATATATATGGAGGACATATGGGTGGAGGAAAGGCATCATTTAAAGTTCAAGCTTCAAGGGTGACTCCAAGTGAAGGTGGATGAGCTAAAGGAAGGGTGAATGAAGTAGGGTGAGGTGCAATCAACTCTAGACCAAAGCACTGAGCTCAAGAACAAGTCTGAACCACCGGAATGAACAAAGGTCTCAACGGGCTAAATGATAATTCAAACGACGAGTCAAATAGAGATCTTAATGAGTTGAACGACATTATGAATGATAGGTCGAATGAAGGTCTAAATGGGCTGAATGACAGTTTGAACAACGGGTTGAATGGAGGTTTGAACAAGTTGAACAAAGGTTTGAACGATGGAACGAACGGGCGTTTGAATGGGTTGAACAACAGACCGAATAGAGGTTTGAGCAGACTAAATGAAGGTAGGAATGATCGGGCTGGATGAATGTCTGAATGGCCAAATGATAGTATGAACGACCAGACCGAATAGAGATCTAAACGACTGCACGAAAATCTGAATGACTGAGCTGAAGAGAGGTGTGAACGACTAGATGAAAGTCTAAACAACCAAGATAAATGGAAGTCTAAACGATGGGGCTGGGAGTTTGAATAACGAGGCCGAATGGGAGTCTGAACAATGAGCCAAACAGAAGTATGAATGATAGGCCGAATGAAAGTATGAACGAGTTGCGGGTAACCCGATGCAGTAGGGGTGGGCGCTCCTAAACGACAGTTGGGCACTACTGAACAGTGCAAGTCAAATTTTTGAGTTTGACAGAATTGTTGAGAGGAAACTTTGGGTTCCTTCAAAAAGGTTGTACTTGTATATTTATTTGTAAAAGATTGTCATTATCATTGTTGGGTAGACTGTAACCAAGGAGTTGCCCCTCTGGTTAAAGATTGTATCTGTTGTACACATGTTTATAAAATAATGATGATGAATGTATTTCCGTTGTGTTAAAAAGATGAATGGTTAGTAAAAAGTAAAAAATAATATAAGTTTTGAATGCTGGGTGTATTCCGTACTTGAGAGTATTGGTGAAAAGAAACCAGTTAGCGGTGTTGCACCAACCTATGTGTATTTGAAAGACTACCACCAGGATAGGGGCGTGACAATTGGTATGAGAGCTGATTCAGAGAACAAGTTGAAACTAATCTCATTACACTTCGTGATAAGGATCAGATGCTTCATTCAGAGGATCGAGGTTTATAGATTGAAGTGTTAGACTTTGTGAAAGGTTTAGCAAGGGTGAAGTAGTGTGCTTCGGCTAAGCTGAAAAATGATACATGGCAAGTTGGGAAGAATGTGAAGGGAGGCTCATGCTAACCATATACAGGTTGAAGCTAATGAAAGAAGAGAACCCACAAATTCAAGATGAACTTGAAGTCTTGGAAAGAAATGTTGAAGACGAACTTCTTCGACTTGATAGGGCAATGGAGCAGGATGTAGCTATAGATTGCGATGATGAAGAGGATGAAGTCTTGATGTATGAAGATGTTTGCATATGTGACAATAATCGAGGAAGAAATTGAAGCACATCCAATAGCTCAATTTGGACCAGGATCATACACTTTGCAATCATTGATGGATGAAGATACTAACATGGAGGAACATCACGATGAAGTAATTATTCTTATTATTATTTGTGTTTCATTGGAGATTTTGGAGGATGGGCCATATACAGTGAAGGGCAAGGTCAGTTTGTTGATGCGATGGAAAACCTTATGATGGATGTCTACAATGAGACCTTGTGCGGAGAAGCAAGGAACATTAATTGTTGTAGGTCTTGCTGGAGCAATTTGTGACCTCATTGCAAGGGGTGCAGATTCTTGTGACAAGGGTGGAACATGATGATCATTGTGTAGGATGGGTCATGCTTTAGCCATATGGAGAATTGGCTTAGTGCCCATCATGAATCATGGATTGATTGGAGAAAGGGCACACACTTGAGGTTTTGATGACACTTGGGTGGACTTCATCATGCTTGAAGACCAAGAGGTAGCCTTGGTGGACCTTTAGTGAGGGGGCTATGATGGAAGGAACTTATATTATATGATTTGATTTGATGATATATATGGTCTGGGTGACCGAGTGCACTAGACCTGATTGAGTTCTTGGATGAAATGAGTGATGTTGTGATGGATCTACCTAATTGGACAACATGGGCAGCTTGTGTCATGGACATTGAGTTGGATATATGGATCTCATGATGAAATGAGATTGTTTTAGCCATTGGAGACTTCATATTATAGTGGGCTTGGATGATCTGATGCATTGAGGAGTTGAGGTCAGAGGTGTACCTGATCGAGATGCAATATGAGATGCATACCTTTGGGCACATTTATGGGGTGTGTTTAGGGGGAGTGACTTGATGTGTACGATTGAGATGAGAGACTTTGGAGTTGATGGAGTTGTAGCGATGTTGATGCCTCAGTGGCAACACTTGGGCATGGTTTGAGCTGGGACTTCACCACTTTTGATACATGGAGGCTGATTAGTTTATAAGCATGGGAAACACATCGATGATTAGACAAGTGTATACTTGTTTCTTTAACATACTTGAGGGATGACACATTACAGATATAATGGAGGTTGCTTCATGGACCTAGATGTGGCACATTGAGAGTCAGTTTGATGAGAGCATCTCTTCATTTTGAGGAGATGGATCTTACACACATATGGATGATGATGTTGGGGTAGATGTGACTAATTGACATGAAATACATTGACACCAACATCGTGGGCAACATGTTGCAGATGAGATGGAGGCTACTTCATGGACCTGGGCATGGCTTACTTACATTTTGATGGAGATGGGATGGATTCTTGATCGAGTTGATGTTGTCACAGGATGCTGAGAGAAATGACGATGATGACATGAGGAGGTGCATTATCATGGTTTGACCATGGCAATTTGATTAGATACCCGACTAGTTCGAGTCATGGGGGACATCAATGTAATGAGGTATGTTAGGATCATGGAGCATGTGGAGTTGCAATGGAGGTGGTTTATGATCATGGATTGAGGAGACTTTCCTTTTCATGGAGAGATGATCCTTTATGGTTTGTACGATGGTAGAGTAGAGGTAGGCAACATGGATATTTTGGATGTTGGAGTTAGAGACACTTTGCGATGTAGTATGATGGTGTTAACAAAGATGACAACCTTTTAGAGTGGGGGAGTATGTAACTCCCATGAGTCATGTGTGTGATGTGAAATGAGTTGGGGGTAGTGCCCTCGATTAAACACGAGTAGATCGTGTGTGACGAGTTGGTGTATGACGAGTCGGTGAGAGGGCAAGTCGATTGCAATAAAAGGTTGCAACGATGGGATGAGTTGGTCTGCGGTAAGTTGGTTGGTTGGTTAAATGAACTTGGGGCACGAGTTGCGACGAGCCAACACGGAGGGTCAAAAAACTTAAGAGTTGAAAAAATAGCTAAGTATGGAGATTTGTGATGGTGAGATTAAATGGTGCATGGTTGGGTAAGTGTACCTGGCGGGGTGATGAGATGGGTGAGCCAACATGAATTTGGGGCATGGTTGGCCATGTTGAGAGGTTAGCTTGCCATGTTACATCCATGGCAAATGCATATATATGGAGGATGCATGGGTGGAGGAAAGGCGTCATTCAAAGTTTAAGCTTCAAGTGCGAGTTCAAGTGAAGGTGGATGGGCTGAAGGAAGGGTGAACAATGTAGGACGATGTGCTGGAAGCCCTAGACCAAAGCACCGAGCTAAGGAAGAAGTTTGAATGACTGGACTGAACAGAGGTTTGAACGGGTTGAATGACAGCTCAAATGATGAGTTGAATAGAGGTCTGAATGGGCTAAATGATAATTCAAATGATGGGCCAAACGGATGTCTAAATGCACTAAACCATAGCTTAAACAACGAGCTGAAAAGAGGTCTAAACTGGAAGAAAAAAGGTCTCAACAACAGACCAAACGAAGGTTTGAACAGGCTGAAAAAAGTTATGAATAAAGGACCGAATGGAGGTTTGAGCAGACTAAATTACTGGTCTGAACGGAAGTTTGAACAACTCAGTTGAACGAATGTGTGAATGATGGGGCTGAACGAGAGTCTGAACAATGATCGAATGAAAGTGTGAACGACAGGCCGAACAAAGGTCTGAATGATGAGTTGAATGAGCTGTGGGCAACCTGACCCGATAGGGATGGGCGCCCCTGAATGACAATTGGGCACTACTTATTGGTGCAGGTCAAATTATTGAGTTCAACAGAATTGTTGAGATGAAACTTTGGGTTCCTTCATAATGGTTATACTTGTATATTTATTTGTAATAGATTATTATTATCATTGTTGGGCAGAGGGTAACTAGGGAGATTCCCCTCCCATTATAGATCATATTCGTTATGCATATGTTTATAAAATAATGATGATGAATATATTTTCGCTATGTTAAAAAGCTGAATGTTTAGTAAAAAGTGAAAAATAATCTAAGTGTTGAATGTTAGGCGTAATCCGTACTTGAGAGTATTGGTGAAAAGAAATCAAGTAGCGGTGCCGCACTTGCCTATGTATGGTTGAAAAACTATTGTTGAGATAAGGATGTGACACTTATAATGAAGTTATTTTAGATATTAATATAAATATTTTTAATTTATAAAAAAATGCAATAATAATAACTGAAATGTGTAGTCGTTGCTTTAATGCAAAATAGAGATTGAAAACTATCACAAAAATATACAAACATATGTAAATTAATTTCTTAGCCTTCATATAACATTGTAAATGAGGAGTATAATGATAATAAATGCAATATGTGATGGCACTATATTATATCGTAATAAAAATGAGATATATAATGGTTTCGTATTAAAAAAAAAAAAAGAGTATGTAGTGATGTTAAATCAAATTTAGAATAATTTTATGTAAGTGATA
>APFE030916389.1:394340-411056 GCA_000404065.3 Pinus taeda
TTTAATTTAATTATCAATAATTAATAGTGGATTATAGAGATTTAATTTTTAAAAATATTGGTTCAATAAATTTTTAATAATTTAAAACTAGTTATGAACTTTTTACTTTTCTATTTAATTAAAAATATGTATTATAAAATTAAGTTAAAATTATATAATTCTGGAAAGAAAAATACTTAGAGAATATTGCATTGTACCTCCATTCCCTATATACAGTTCATCTACCCTATAGTCTCCCTATATAGAGTTCATTTATTCCTATAGTTTGATTAGTTGTGCATATATACAAGAAAAGAAGATTTAGGCAACTGAAGAGATTATATATCGAATTTCATGGAGCTATTTCTTTCCACCTTTATTAACTCCAAAACCAATATAGTATTATATATATATATATATTATATAGATAGATAGATATAATGTGAAATGAATTATGATTTTTTGGGCATGCAGTATGAATAAGCCATGGTAGTAGTCCATAATATTGTTGAAAATTGGCAGCAAGAAATCTCTAAAAATATAAGTTCTAAAATAGCACTGCTAAAAAATAGCAGTTTGGGCATCAGTGCTGGATTAGGAAACAGGGAATGAAAAATGGAAGTGCTAAAAATAAAAGTTCTATTTTTAGCAGTTCAGTGTGGATTCCTATTTTAGTCAATCTCTGGACTAGAAATAGGAAGTAAAATTCCAATTTGATATTAACAACAGTTTGTAAATTAATTAATTAATTCAATTTGAGTTAATTAGTTAAGGAAAATCAAACTTGAAGTCTTTATGAGAACATGCAATAATTTCTCCACTGATTGGGGAATGTGTCCTTGATTTGCTCCATTGATTGAGCAATTAAGGATGACTTATATATTGAGAGGATCAACTACCTTAGTTTAACTTAGTCAAGTCCAGTTAGATTAATTTAACAAGTTGTTTAATTAATGAGATTCAGTTTGTTGATGCTTGCATGCATGTGACAACTAGTATTTTCAGATAACTGAGTATTCACTCATGGATAACTGATGCATGTCAATTCAGACAGAGACCCAGTTGAGATCAGATGAGGGACAATGTACTGTCAGTTGCTAGGATATTCCTAGTGAATATTCCTTGCATGAGGAAGGAATATTAATCCTTTTAGTACCGCGTAGTTGGACCTAAGGTGACAGCAGATATGATTTGGCCAATTCACACATGTAATGCAATTAGACCCCAGTCAAAACTATGAAAGGAAATAGGGGCTTGGAGGACTTGTGGAGCCTATATATACAGGCCTAGATAGTCCATGAGCTACATCATTAGAGTACAGAGAGATCAGGATAGCATTTGAGCTGATTCTTTTTGTATGTTATTGAGGATTTCCACTTGATTAATAATACAGAGATGGGGTTTTAGGCTGGTGCTTTTCCCTAATAAATTTTTATGTGTTATGTGTGATTGATTCCTTCTTATAAATTATATGTGTTCATGCTTGATGTTTCTCATGGTTGATTAGCTTCCGCAAAGTTTATGGTAGATGTAGATCTAGTATTATGCTTAAGTATGTTGCATATATCAGTTTGATCTACAGGTGAAATTTCTACATGATATCAGTGAGCTAGCTGATTTGTAGAGAAAATTCTACATGGTATCGGAGCACACGTGATGAAGGAAGAATAGTATACAAGAAGGAATAAGTTTGTGGTTTCTTGATATAGATATTGAGTTCTTATCACATTTCAGATTTCATCAATGACATTCTATGGTTTGAGGCTTGAGTATGCACGAATGACAGCTCAAACTATATAGCCTAGAAGGATCGCATGGAGGCAGTACTAGAGGATAGCGAGATGAAGGACTTCATTGATCAAGAAGTCCCCAAGCCCTAAGGATCTAATGCCTAAGAGTTGGCAAAATGGAGGAAGTGTGTGGCTAGAGATGGGAGAGTCATCCTGGAGGGAGTTCGAGATCACATAGTCTCCAACCTCCATGGGAAGGAAACTATGTTTTCGATGTGGAAAACATTGAAAGATCTTTATCAGAACAACAATGATCAGAGGAAGTTGGCACTGAAGGGAAAACTTCGAAAGATCAAGTGTGAAAAGGGCGACAGGATCTCAATGTATCTGACCAAGCTCACCACATGTAGGGATGAGCTTGCAAGTGTAGGGGTCATGATTGTGATGATGATATGGTGAGTCTAGCACTCCTTGGCCTTCCTAAGAGCTGGAATAGCTACCAAGACTTGCTGAATGGAAGGGATAAACTACCCGATTGGGAACGACTATGGTCAGATTTGATGCAGGAGTAGATCAAACGGAGCACTAGAGATGGATATTCATCCATGGAGGATGAAGAGAACTATGCCTTAGTAAGTAATGTGAAGAATGGGAAGGAGAAGGTTTCTCTTTACGAATCTAGTTCTTCCCATGGTGGGAAGAAGGTTGAAAAATCGAAAGTGTGATGCTTTCCTTGTGATGAGGTGGGCCATTTTGTTACAAATTGTCCACTGAGGAAATCCAAGAAGTGATTCGGGGAAGGATCTGTAGGTGAGGCACATGCTTCATAGTTCGAGTTGGATTTCACACTCTTCGCATGCATGGTTTTATCCATGGTGGGAAGTGGTTAGTTTCTTGACAGTGGAGCTTCTTTCCACATGACTGGTGACAAGAGTTTGTTCAGTAATTTGGAGGAGAAAGTTCTCCAGATACTCATAGCTATGGGTAATGATGAAAAGTATAGTGTCTTAGGTGTAGGCACGGTTATTTTTCAGATGGAGCATGGAGCTCGCCTTACTTTGACCGATGTCAATTATGTACTAGGACTAAAGAGAAACTTGGTGTTGATCACGATGCTAGAAGATAGAGGCTATGATGTAGTCTTCAATAAGGAAAAGGTTTTCCTTAGACACATCATCACTAGACTGGTGAAGTAGATTGGTTAACGAGTCAAGAACCTGTATGCCATTGAGATTTAAGATGCATGCAAGGCCTTGAGGAGCAAGGGAAAGGTTAGATACTTGGTGGTTGAAAGGGAGGGTAAATTACCTCTCAACATGTATTGCTAGAAGAAGTCTCAAACGATTGTGGATGAGCCATGATTGGTGAAGCAACTTCAAGAGGTTGTGGAGCAGCAACAACTGGGAAAGCCGAGAGTAGACATAGTGGAGGCATCTACCCATGCAGAGACCTCTAGTAGGGGGAAACTTCGAGACAGGTGGGAAGAGGGATCACATGCAGCCATACTTCTAGGTAGGAGGTGGGGCGATGTGAAGTGATCATCCCAAGGAGGAGGGGTAGGATCCTTGAGGTACCCAACCTCTTTTATTCGACTTTGTACGGGGGCCCCGATGAGGAGTAGCAGAACTGACTGATTGGTTAAAGACAGATATTGATGGAGCGGCAGAGAGAGCTACCGTGCAGGGAATCCCAGTACGGTGCAAAGCATGTAGGCTATAGCAATGCGAGAGGCACAAGTGTGTTGCACAGTGTAGCGTAGCAGAGAGAAGGTTGCAATAGTACGAGATGCATGGAAATGTTGCAGTAGCATAGAGGTCCGAGAGGGAGCACTTGTTAGCAACAGATAGAGCTTTATCATTAGAGTATGTTTCTAGCCCAACAAAGAGGTCAGTTGGGAGGTTTTTTGTTCTGAGAGTTGTTGGAGCAACCACACTTGGTAGAAGTGTTGCATGTAGAACATTTTAGAGTTATAGGATTAGGTTTGAGAGGAAGCCTTTCTTGTTGATGAGTGTTTAAAATTGGCAATAAAAAATTGCTAAAAATAGCAGTTTGGGCATCAGTGTTGGATTGGGCAACAGGCAATGAAAAATGGAAGTTCTAAAAATAGAAGTTCTATTTTTAGCAGTTCAGTGTGGATTCCTATTTTAGTCAGTCCGTTGACTAGAAATAGGAAGTAAAACTGGAATTTTATATTAACAATAGTTTGTAAATTAATTAATTAATTCAGTTTGAGTTAATTATTTAAGGAAAATCAAACTTGAAGTCTTTGTAAAAACATGCAATAATTTCTCCACTGATTGCGGAATATTTCCTTGATTTACTCCACTGATTGAGGAATTAAGGATGAGTTGTATATTGAGAGGGTCAGTTGACTTAGTTTAACTTAGTCAAGTCCAGTTAGATTAATTTAACAAGTTGTTAAATTAATGAGATTCAATTTTTTGATGCTTGCATGCATGCGACAGCTGGTATTTTCAAATAACTGAGTATTCACTCATGGATAACTGATGCATGTCAGTTTAAACAGAGACCTAGTGGCGATCAGATGAGGGACAATGTACTATCAGTTGCCAAGATATTCCTAGTGAATATTCCTTACGTCAGGAAGGAATATTATTCCTTCTAGTACTACATAGTTGGACCCGAGGTGACAGCAGGTATGATTTCGCCAATTCCCACATGTTATGTAATTGGACCCCTATCAAATCTGCGCAAGGAAATAGGGGCTTGGAGGACTTGTGGAGCCTATATATACAGGCCTAAATAGTCCATGAGCTACATCATCAGAGTACAGAGAGAGTATGATAGCTCTTGACCTGATTTTTTTTGTATGTTGTTGAGGATTTCCACTTGATTGAGAATACAGAGATGGGGTTTTAGGCCGGTTCTTTTCCCAGATAAATTCTTCTGTGTTATGTGTGATTGATTCCTTCTTATGAGTTATATGTGTTCATGTTTGATGTTGCTTATGGTTGATTAGCTTCCACAAAGTTTATGGTAGATGTAAATCTAGTATTATGCTTTAATACATTGCATATATCAATTTGATCTGCAGGTGAAATTTCTACATGATATCAGTGAGCTAATTAATTTGTAGAGAAAATTCTACAAATATTATAAAAAACCTTATTTACAAGTTAAGAATCTCCATGATAAATTTTAATAATTAAAATTTTTATTACCTTTTCATATTTTCAAATCAATTCGATAACACTTAAAAATACTTAAGAAGAATATTAAAATCTCTCGATACCATTATACACCGATATTGAAATCTCCATACTATTATACATTCATAATACTAAACTATCGAAATCTCCATATTTTATGTTTTCGGAGTACCAAAATAAGCTTACAACAGAATTAGCTCAATTTAATCAGAGTTATGTTTTGGTATTTTAACCCGTGGAACTTTATAACTGTTAATTACGTCGGTTTTGAAAAGGATTTTTTTTTACAAAATTTCACTCAAGAAATCACAATTTTAATTTTATTTATTAAGTTGAAATACTTATTCTATATCTTTGTGTCAAAGTGATGCGTAATTATATTTATTTCTCTTCAAATAAAAATAAAATATTTTATAGATAGAAAATGCAACCAAACTCTAATTATAAATAAAAAGAAATATGTTTCTATATATTTAATTAGTGTCTATATAATATATATAATAGTATATTTAATTAGTGTCTATATAATATTATATATTTATGTAAAGTAACTAGAAATAAAAAGAAAAAAATACGCAGTAAAATGTTTAAATCTTTATACTTTTCAAAAATTTTTTATCGCATTAAAATGTTAAAAATAATATTTTAATTCCAATATGAATGATGAATAAAATATTTTAATACAAATTTATATGGAGGTATTACTAAAAGTCTTAGTCTAAAGAGGCTCTTTTTTTCCTTGAAAGTCATGGAAATTACGGTCATATTTTGAGAAAATTCAGCAGGTATTTTTGTAAATCCAAGTTACAATTGTTAAATTTCAAAATTTTAGGTGCCCTATAGATTTTTGATGGTGCTGAATCTATTTCCACCATCACAAACACGATTCCAACACTGCCTTCACAATTTTTTTTGTTCTCACCACTTTTAGCAATAACTCCTTTTTAAAATATATTAGTAATTAAAAAAACTTAATGTGACTTGATAAACGCTTTATATAATCTCTCTATCATTCAAAAAAACAATTTAAACAATAATTTTTTTTTTACATTCTAAAATAAATTTACACCTAGAAATTTTTATGCTATAAACTTATACTAGATCTGTACTTAAACAGGTCTAAACTAATATATTTTAAATTCATTTAAATTAATTTAAGTTGTTGTTATATTATTAACCATAATCTATCCATGGTAACGACGACAACGTTACCATGTTTGGCTTGTTTCCTCATTCTGTGCTCCAAAAATACACTTCGAACCAGTCAGCAACGTCCCGTCGGCGGGCTGTGTTGTTCTGGATATACTGCGCCAAGCTTCGGATGCTAAATTCGCACTTATGACGGGACCTCTCCACGAGGCACAGTCCATTGGTCTGTATCTGTAATATTCTCTGATCGCTTTATCTAAATGTCGAAAGGGCAGGTTGATTGATTGCTTCCACTCTCTTAGCTAGGTAACGCCGCAAAAAAATGATGTCATATTCGTGAATCATGTGATATAAAGGGACAGATCCAAGAATGTCCCCACAATCTACATTTCTGTGACGGCCATTATTTATATATTCGCACTTGCAACATTATTCGTAAGCTCTCTGTACTTGTAGTTGTAGCCAACTGGTGTTTTTCTTGGTTTGACTTGTGAGATAAAACATTCCAATGGAGTGTGACATGTGTGTTGAAATATACAGCTATTATTTATATATTCGCACTCGCAACATTATTCGTAAGGTCTATGTACCTGTAGTTGTAGCCAACTGATTTTTCTCTTTGTTTGACTTGTGAGATAAAACATTCCAATGGAGTGTGACATGTATGTTTTCTCACACCTCCACAAGGTCACGTCAAGCCGCCTGGCAGAAAATGTTGAACTTTTGTTGGAGTAGAAAAAGGCGGCTGTCCATAATCTGTGGATTGTTGTTGGCCATCCACACTACTGGGCTCCTCTCACCTCTTAAAAATAATTGAAGTTCAGTGGGTAACTACCGAATTTCACACCGTTCATTACTGAACAGCGCCCATTTTTTCTCCAAATAAAATAAACGCGGGATGCACCCGCGAGAATGGACTGAAAATGAAATTAGTCCAAATATAATAGGATGTATATGTGACGGCTCTCGATGTGTATTGAGGCTAAAGTACATGCGAGCAGTTTAGTGTTGGACATTGAAAAGAGCGGAGTGGACTATCAGAGACGAGATTGTCTAGGCTTTCTCTCGCAAACATAAACAACTTATTCAGGTTAAAAAATTTACTTGCGGGAGCCAAGATCGGCAAATAAATAGTTAAATAGACAATTTAAAGAAAAACCCAAATTGAGGAAATTAAGAAGTACAAAATAAAATAAATTGATGGTGGTTTTTATAGTTTAGAAGATGTTAGGTATTATGGTTAAGTTTGTAGAGTAAAGAGAATACACTATCTCATGGTCAGCTTGAACATAAAACAAGCTCATGGCATTTTCGAAAAGAGTAAACAAGGAAGATGCAATCTTAAGCTTTTAAACTGTGACCAGGTAATTTATATAAAAAAAAAAAATTGAAAATAGAGAAGTTAATTATATTGATAATATTTTATAAAAAGATTTATTGAAAATAAATTAAATAAGTTTGCAAGGTTTCAAATTTTATGGGCCTGGATCTCATAAGTTTGAGGGTTATGGCCCAAGGAAATTGGATTTCAATGTCTTTCTAGGTAATAATGAATCTATAAACCCAATTTTCCCCAATTTCTTCTTTCTTTTTTTTAGGATAGAATAACACATCATCTAGCCACTAGGTTCTTAGCGGTAGTTGTATTCATCATCCACCATCTCTATGTCCATCATCCTATACCTACATGATCCACATTCATTGCCTCACATGATCTTGGGAATAATGGTGCACTCCCGACTCTCAAAAACCAAGGCCTTTGTTTAAGAGCATAACAAACGCCTACAACAAATATGGTGTTCACGTGCGTGCTTTATGGAAAATTTTACCATAGTGAGGTTTTAGTCCAACTCAAGCTTTCTTGGGAGTGTTATCTTGGTTGAGCTGACTATAAAAGCCTAACAGCTTGTCGGTTCTTAATCTTAGTCAGGGTCGTGAGGTTGGTTGTTCAAGGGCAGGTCTCGTGTGGAACTTGTTAAACTAAAAGAAATGACCAACTAATGGTTGGGATGACTCAAGATGGTCAGGGCTGATTAGTAGGATTTCCCAATTGTAAAAGGAATCTCGGTATGTCGAATAAACTTAAAGTCTCAAGAAAATTATACACTTGCTCTTCTAGTCTGTTTTGTTCATTCTTTGCCTTATCATAGCCTGGTTCATTCTTCCTGTATGGGATTCTCCTTTGTTCAATGGAACTTTATACATTCCTCGCTCTAATACCAAGATTGTGTTTCTTGAGCACTCTCTCCTATTCTCGAACTCAATCTCTTTCTTCTATGAGCTTAAACACCTCAACTTTGTTCCAATTCTTCGACACAAGAGATATTTTATTTCTATATTTTTATGAGCTTCTTCCAAGCTCCACTTTGGCTCGCTCTTCTAAATGTTAATATTCATCGAGAAAGGACACTAGGTAAGGACTTTTGTGTATACAACATTCATTTCAATAACACTAGTTTATTTTCTCTTCATTATACAAACATCGATACCAAATCGAACTCACAATGACTTACACACAAAGGAATCAATCATGTACATGAGACAATGTGGAAAAACATATCACTTTTATTCAAACTCCAATGACTCCAGTCTGAGGTCTTATCGACTCTTTTTAGAGTTATCACTCTCTATCAACTCACTCGATAGAGTTGTCCTCTTATCTCGACCTCTAATCCCTAAGAGCCTTACTGTAATTGTAACTGTACAATGATTTTTCATGATTTCGATAGGCTGGGAAAATATCCTAACAAAAACATCATATGGGATATATGTCCTACCAGCCTAAAACTGACTCTAAGCTCAACTATGCACTTACCATTATTTACAAAGGCTCAGTTGGGCAAAACACCATCTCATCCAAATATCCTAATAGACCAATGATCCAGATTTTTTCTAGAATCACAACAAATGGCTCTACTTAAAAATCCTACTACGTTATACATAATAAATTCGAGGGAAAATAAAATTATCTTCATAATTTACACACAATCCCTTTGAGCTTCAAACAAAAGAATATGCCTAGGGTTGATACCACTACATCAAGCTCCACGGGTGGAAAAAGTTTGACCTCCTAGTAAAATATCTTTAATTTGTTCATTCCTCTAGGATCCCAAACAAGATGTTGGTGTTGTTCATATGCGATGTTACTATCTTTTTGTTCCAATTCTAGCTTAAATATGTGAGGATCCCACACATGATTTTGTGGTACTCCACCTACCTTGTTAAGGTAATCATGTATGGTCAGTTGCACCTTACTATGGGTTGTTCTCGTTTCTGATTGGACACCCCTATAGAAATTTTTCGCATCAGCATCCATATCTCCTTAAGCTCCATGTCCAATATTCCTTCTTAATAGTACATGATGTTTTTTCTTTGCTAGTTTATACTATTGACACCATTCTTCCTCATGAACATCTTCACAAACTATAGGGCTTCATTCTCCACATCATTATATTATTCATTTTAAAATTGTCTCAGTGATTTCCATGGTTTATCCATTGGAAATAGGTTTCTATCTCTTGCACCCTTATAGCATCAAACAAAATTCATATTTTCAAACCAATGGCTACTTTTAATTCTAGTTTCCTTCCCTATACTCCTTGATTTGAAATGAAATAGTTTTTCATGAGACAAACTTGTTGTGTGCCCCTTCTCTTCTTCTTCAGACAGTGTCTATTATCCTTCCTTTTCTTTTAAAATTTTTCTGTCAACAATTTGTCCACCATACAGATTATCATGCAATTAGGATGCCTCAAGCACCTCAACTTCTTTTTGTTTCATGTTTGTATTCCTCATGCAATCTTCTTCAAACTTGGGACTATTCAACAAATCCTCTAGGAATTCCAATCACTTCTCATGTTGTGACAACATAATAGTTATGTGCTTCCCTCTCTCTTTGTTACAAGTACCTTGAGAACGTTGGCCTATCTTCACTTTCCGTCATAACCTCCTTCTTATTCTAACACTATCTTTGGGAAATATGTCTATGCTTTTGACATTTATGAAACTATTGTGCCTTGTCCCTTTCCTTTGTAGCATATATATGGCTCTTCACTTCATCCACAATTCTTATAACAACATCAAAGAGTTGCCCATTCTCTACAAATCTTAATGTTGGCTCATATGCTCCTCCTTCAATCAACTAATCAGAGCTCTCACTTACTTCTTTTCCTTTTTCCTCTTAAGGTAAAATTTTCATGCTCCTCATACTTTATGGAAAATTTTAATGGTTTCCCATCTCCCTTACCTACAAAGCTTGAATCCACACAATTTATTAATTTAAAAAATATGAGGCTCTCTAGACTCATCTTCTATCACCTCCTCCTACTTTAGACCCTTCAATAATTCCCTTATCCTCATATTGAAGGATTGATCCTTATTATCGTTCACAGTAGTGAATGCTCCTTCATTAGGCTCAAATTCTCTGAGCTCTTCTCCTTCCATCCAAGCTTTTACCAAATTCCTCATTCTCCTTTTCCCCAACTCTCTATATTTTGGGGATTTCTTCTTAAAATTATTTATCTAAAGGGTAATTTGACCTTTTTCCTTAGGTCCCACATTTGTCTTTGGTTTTCCCTCTCTTGTGATATCTGTAGCAGTATGTTGACCCTTTCTTTTATTTGTGCTATCTCTCAATTATCCTCTTATTTACTCATTCTCCTCCTCATGCCATTTCTTTTGGCATATTTCTCTCCTTTGTCATGGCTTACACTTGTACCTTTGTTATGATGAGCAATGATCACTTCCTTCATGCAGATCACTTCCTTCTTCTTCTACATGAGTTTCTCTATGTCCATTGTGAGCTGCAACCTAGCCCTATAACAAATCCTTCCTTAATTGTTACTTCAACACCTCACCTCAACCAAGTTATCGGTATTCCTCTTGGTTCCCTCCTTTGGAGTATCTCGAGCACTCATTTCTCCTCTCTAGTTGTTGCACCCTCTTCTCACTCCTTGATAATTGCTCTCATTCTCTTCTCCTTGAGGACTTCCTCTTTCCCCTCCTTTCATTACAACCTCAGCTAGAATTCTATAGAAGTATCCTTTCTCTACTATAAGGTACTTCTACCACAATCATTTTCTTCCATTCTAGTGCTATCTACACTTATTATTTGACTTGCTAAAATTTAAATAGATTCAATGACTAGTTACTTTCTTCACTTGGATGATATTGCTTCCTCTTCTTCCATCTTTGCTTCTTACTCAAACTTATTCCTTTGTTCCACTTCCTCTTTTGAGTGTTCCTCCTAGTGTTTGATCTTAGACTTGATTCATTTTAGAATATTGTATGGTTCTCCTTGTCTTTTCATTCATCAGGTTCCTTATGCTTGTTCTAATTTTTCTTGTTGAAATACTCTAACCCAATGTAATCGTCTATCAAAGAATCCTGCTATACCATGATATTGGCTTCCATCGAGGTCATATTATCTCATGATATCCTCTATATTGACTCTATTGTGCCTACTACAAATTGTCTTTTCAACCCTTCTTTTTGAATGGCAACTGGTTCCTCCCTATCATGATTTTGAAAGAAACAATTGGACCGTCAATTAAAAAAAATAAAAAATTACCTCTTTGCTTGAACATTTCCATTAGATTGTTTACTCCCTTATCTTCAATAATTCTTATTCACTAGTTATAATATCCCTGTATATATTAATACCCAAAATATCCTCTGAACTATGATCTTTTCTTCCTTCTCGATTCCTAGAGCATACTGCACTTTGATACCAGTTTACGCAAACCTTATCTGAGATCTATTAGGTTTCAAAATTTTTGGGCTCACATCTCTTAATTCTAAGGGTTATGTCTTTTTGTGGAATAGTAAATCTCTGAACCGAATTTTCCCCAATGTTTTTGACAGAATAACACACTTCATGGCCACTCCTGTCATATATTGACTCTCTTATGTTTCCAACTCATATTCACCAACCACAATATCTCTCTTCATCATCCTATAACTACCAGATCCACTCTTTTTGTCTCAAGTGATCTTAGGAATATTTGTGCACTCTCGACTCTCAAAAACAAATGCCTCTTTTCAAGGGCTTAACCAATGCCTACATCAAATATGATATTTAAGCACACGTACAGAGGAAAATTCTACATTATTTAGGTTTCGATTAAACTCGAGCTTTGTTGCAGGTGTTATCTTAGTCAAATTGACTATACAAGTCTACCAACTCATCGATTCTTTCACTTAATCAAGGTCATGGAGTCAATCTCTTTTGACCTAGTTCCTTACTAACTCGTCAGAGGAAAGTCCTCACTGGAACTCATTCAACCAAAATAAATGACCTACTAATAGTCTAACCAACTAGAGATGCTTGGGGCCGACTAGCATGATTTGTACTTCCATATTTCTACTTAAGTTTTATATCTATTAGTGTCAACAAAATTGTTAAGTTACGAATTTACTAAAATTTTGTATGTCCATATATTTCCATTCCATATCGTGATGTAATGGTGAAAGTTTATTCTTCGATCCTTGGAGGAGATGTTGGCACTTCATAGGTTATTTTTGCTATATTTTCAAATTTGGAGTAAAGTGTCATTTAATTAAATAAAAATCGTGTTAAGAAGAAGTTGTTCTTCAATTTTTCAATTTTAATATTGTACGGTTAAATTTAAAGAACTATATCATCTCTGAGGAATTTGGGCACGGAGATTGGACACTCGTCCATTAAAGGAGATATTTTACACACCAGAACTTCCAAAGGTATTGCACGCGTCATGCTTAAATAATTTTACACATTTGCATTGATATTTTCAAGTGAAATGTCTTATAGTTTATTTATTTTAAATTTTTGGGTGATGGTTTCAATATTCTTCATATTTGGGGTTAGGACTCTCTTCCATCCTGGGATATGTTTCAAAGATTGAGGTATTTCTATGATTCAATCTTGGGTTGATGCATTTAATTCAATTTTATTTTTCTTACAAATTTAAAACTATTTATAGGCATTTATATGTACATATGTACATATTTGTTGTACAAGCCACTTTCAGGTTACCGACGAAACAGCGCACGATGATATGCATACAACTTATATAATATATAGATTTGCATATATCAGCTTATATAATATATAGATTTGTATATATTTTTTTTACTATGGATCTTGTTCTTTTTCAAAATCTGTAGCACATGTGATACATGCATCTAATATTTATTTTGTGGAAATTCAAAATTTTGTAACTTAATATGAATTTATTTTATTTTCAAATTTGTTTCAGGAGTTACTTTGTTCAAAATTTATGAAAAATGAATGTATAAATATTTTGTTAAAAAATATTTGAATAAATTTTATGTTAAAAATGGAAGAAAATTATTTTTAGTAGCCCGTATGTTAAGAAGTTTTATGAATATTGTATATATTAAGTTATTAAAATTGTTTTTATATTTCGAATTAATATATTGATAATTTATATATATGGAATTTAATGTTTCTAACCATTTTGTTTTTTTGTGATTTTTCATCGTTCAGCCCAATTTTGTTCGTTTAGTGATAAATCACTACTGCTTTCTGTGTACAATACGGGAATTATGTGAGGAAGTAAGGATGTATATGAAACATTGTAGTGTTATAAAAAATATTAGATAAAATTGCAATCTAAGTTGAAAAATCTCAGATATGAATTGCATACAACGTAAAAAATGAGACATCTTTAAAGGTGAAAGATGTAACATCTATCTACTCTCGACATGAAGAACGATCAGTGAATCAAGTCATCCATCACTGTGCGGCATGCTAGCCCACTCATTTGGAGTTAACTTTTTGCTTATTATTTACTATGATGTATTTTGTAATTTTCCAAGGATGTTTTATGAAACTTTTTGTTTATAATATATGTATTTTTTTGTTATGGTTAGGATAGGAAACATGGACACATTTTATTAATGCACAGATGGGATAGAAAATTTTGAAATTTATTATATATCAAAAATATATATAATAGAAAATTTTGAACTTTTTTCATTATATGCAGTATAGTAATTTTTTTTTGAAATTTTTATATATTCTAAAATATTATATAAATAAGAAAATTTTGAAACTTTATTATTATTATGCAGTATTAAGTAGAGATTTTTGATTAGATAAATAAAATTTTATTAATAAAGATATGGAAATAACATTCACCAACTTTGTATCCTCTTAACATATTATTATTCCTTAAAAAAAAGCATTTTCAATATATTATCCTTATATCTCATTATTTCAAACCTAAAGTCAATAATCAATTAATAACCTATTGTATATGATCTTTCATATAAATTAAAAAAAATTGCAAATAATTTTCAATCTATTATTGTTTAATTTATTTTCTCAAATTAAATTATTATTAAAATAGTTATTTAATCTCAATTAAATTTTTTAAATTTTAAATAAAATATTTCAATATACATGAATAAGTTACAAATTTAGTTTAATTTTCAAATGGAATGACAATGTCATAGAAATACCATTGTTATATATAGATACATTGAAAATGAAGAAAAACAAGAAATTGTTGAAGAAACTTGAAAATAGTACATTGAAAATGAATAAAAACAAGGAATTGGCAAAGAAAATTTCAAAGAAAAAACTAAAAATGAACAAAATAATAAATTAGTTAAAAAGTTTGCAACTAAAACATTGAAAATGAATGAAAACAAGAAATTGGTAAGGAAGACTGCAAATTAGTACTATATTATATATGGATACTTTCAAAATAATACTTGGAAAGAAATATATTTTTCTTGTTTTATATTTAAACTTTATATATATGGATGTTGAAAATGAAAAAAAAAAAAGAAAAATTGCAAAAAACCCTTTCAAAGAAATATTAAATACATCATTCTCGTTTTAGACACTATCATCAAACATACATATTTGTACTAAGTTTTTTTGTTTTAATAGTTGGAGGGAAAAGTCAAACATACATATCTGTACTAAGTTTTTTTGTTTTAATAGTTGGAGGGAAAAGTCAATGAGATTAAACAAATTTAAAAATTCAATTAAAAAAATACAATGGTCAATGAAATCGAACCAATTTCCAAATATGGATTTATAAACACCAAATATGGATGGATGTTGATAATGAAGGAAAGCAAGAAATGTGTTAAGAATCTTGCAAAGAAATACTATATGTATGTGTTTTTGGGTTTATTTTAATATAGATCATACATCAATGTTGAAAATGAATAAAAATAAGAAATTGGTTAATAAGTATTCAAATAAATATGGCATATCTTTTTTACTTTTTATTTAAAAATAAAATTGATATATGGATGTTGAAATTCAGGAAAAAAGAAAAAATTTGGTTAAAACCTTTCTATAAAAAACATATATGATGGTGAAAAAAAGGTATATTTTTTCAAGAATGTAAAATACCTGTGAAATTCCAATTAAAAAATATAAATATACATTATAAATGTATAAATATGTCTCTATATATAATAATGCAAAAATAAAATAATGAATCATGTATATAACTTAAATTTAAAATTTTACAATATATAACATTGAAGACAAAATGAATGAATTTCTAGCACAAGTCAATTTGTATGCATGTTTCAAAGAATTAATGATAATCATAACCATTTAATATAGAATCTTATCATCTTAAATAATATAACTTAAATATAATCCTACAATATATTTAATATTGAAGAGATCCTACGAAAAATATAAGATTGAAAACAAAATAAATGAATTTCAAACATAAATTCAATATATATACATGTTTCAATAAACAGAACAATCATAACCAATCAAGATAGAATAATATGCAATATTATAGACTATATATATGTATATGTCCATATGTATCGAAAAAATGGAATATCTTAAAAAAAAATTGGAATAGAATTAAATCTTTAAGTATTCGTCGCTGATCTTATTTTGTCATTTTCCATTTTCTAGCTTTCAATTTTTTCTTCGTTTGGCCATGTTTAGTTGTATGCGTGATACATGTATCAAATTAATGTATTGGCAGTTAATAACATCGGGTTGATAGTCTTGAAAGTGAATATGAGTTGGTTTTTTATGGGTTCTCTTTTCACAATAAAAGATCCTCTTTCATTTGTAAACCCACTACTATCATATTCTTTCGATAACTTCATTTTTATTTTTAAGCAAAACATTAAATAATATTTGACATTTTTTCTTTCCCTATAGCTGTTCCCTATAGGTGCGTCTGCATCAAAGACATCTCCTTTCATTGAAAAACAACTCATTATAATAAAGTATACCTATATTGTTTGAAAACACAAAACAAGCATTCTAAATAATAGTAACAAATTAGCTTCTCTAATGCGACGAGAAAATATTTCACCATTAGTTGACACTACAGTCCCTTCTAGTTCCATATCCTTTGTAGTTTCAAGTGAAAAAATCCCCGCCTCCATATTAAGTTATGTATGTTTCCAATCTTTAACATACTTATTAATTTTGTTCTCACAATTTTCTATGGATTTTGTGTCGTCTATGCAACTGAACAAAAACAAGATTTTTTGCATCGATCAAATGTAAACACATTTTGGTGTGAGGGTTTTGTATTAATTAAATGTACTTTTTGAGTCCCGCGTATTTTTCTAGTGTCATATGCCACCGATCAATTAACATATTTGATTCAAATATGCCAAAAGAACATATAGTTTTGCAAATTATATATATAGATAGATATATTAACATTTTTATTTTCGAA
>APFE030916394.1:0-12401 GCA_000404065.3 Pinus taeda
TTTGAGGCCTGGTATTTTTCTCATATTAACAATATTTTATCTAAATCTATAGTTGCAAGTTGCAAATTTGTATTATACTCTATTCTCATCCTCTGTCTGACTAGCAGTGCAATCAAACTGCCCAATTTGGTCTTTGAAATGAGATTCAAAACATCTAAAACAAAATGAAAAGCTATAAGACCTTCAAGAGAGAAAAGAGCAAAATTGTGTATTTGAATGCTATTTCTAAAATTTGCAATATGTGAAACAATGGAGGATTATGTCACCATTGCATACAATGCTAGGGTATTGTAGAAACGATCTTTCTATTGTATTCCTATCGCTTCATCTTTTTGAAAGAATTAACACTCCATTCGAACATTAAGCTCCCCAAATGCTTCAACATTGGCCTTTTAGCCGCACCATTTTTATTATCATCACCATTAACCTCAACTTTCTCTCCCTACACACAAATACCAAGAAAATTGAAAATATAGGTATAGGCTTGTGATTTAATAACGCTGCAATCGCCATTGAAAACGAATCCCAAAGTTTCATCTTCACCTTTTGTGCAGAAGATCTGCATGCTGCTTTATTTTCTACATGCGAACTTGTTTTTTACTTCTTTTCCAATTTTCTGCAAATAATAAAAACCAAAAAAGGTAAGAGAAAATAGAATTTTCAATCATGTTACTGTGAAATCAAAGTGATGAACATGAGGTTTTCTTTTACAGATCAACGAATTTTTTAGGGAAACTAGGGATTACCGGTATTTCCAGCTGAAAGCTACTCTGGGAGAATCGTGAGACCCTTGAGGGCATGGATGCTTACTGGTAGTCAGCCTGCGTAACGCTGTAGCATTTCCGTCTGGGCTGCCGCCCTCAAACTTGAAAAAAAATAGAGCCTCGTAACACTGTTCATTAACCAAAGATACAAAAATAATACCGAGTCTGGAGAGCAAGATAGAGCGAGCAATTCCGTTGTGGGTCAAGATTATACATCCAACAAAGTAAGGAAACTTAAACAATGACTAACCAGGAATATAACTTTGTTCTTAATTACAACATATGAAGCTCAAACCTTGAGTATAAAACTCAGCTTGAATCAAGCTTAATCTAAAAGACCCTAGACTGTAAACCTCGAATAGACTAGAAGGACAAGTTGCGTAAAGACCCCACTGGGTGGCAACGTGAGTCCTGTCATGTTTAAACCAAATTAATAGGCAGAAGCCACAGTTGGCGCTACCGAAAAATACTAAGCTAAAATCTTCTAAAGGAAACTGAAGCACCTTTCACTCTCAGCTGAGCGAGGAAAGCTTCCAAATAGGAAGATATAAACATACCCGGTTCTTTTTGAAGTCCTGAGACAGGCTTGTAAGTTGTTCTGCCTCCCAACGCTGTGGCAGGGTGCGTAGCCATTCCTCCCGTTTCTGCAAAGAAAGGTTATGTATTAGCTGTAACTTAAAACCCAAAAGAGGGAAAACGATTGACACAGTAGAGAACCAACAATAAAAAGAGAGATTTAATACTTGTAACAGGAAGATGGAAACGCCGGACAGGCGGACCTTCAATCGCTTCTGAAGCCATTCTTGTCAAAAAAACTCACCTTTGTGCAGGTTGTGCAGGATAGTTAAGTTAGAGATAATTTATGGAATCTAAATCCAGAAGACAACACGAGTCCATAAGAATTTGAGCTTCTGTTCATAGGCAAAGAGGTTGTCCGTCTGTAATGGAAGGGTAGTATTGTGAGACAGTATTGTGTCCAGCATGAGACAGGTGACTACATGCAGCTTGCCACAAAGCTATGCACAAGACAAGTGGCATATCAACCGTACTCTGGATAACATCATATTGCCCCAATATTTTTGCATCGGACAACGTGAAGGCTGTAATAAGACCCCAATTGTTTTCCGAACCAAAACTTTGCTTAAAAATTTGTTGAATGAAATTCTGAGCATTAAACTTAGGTTAAAATGCCAAAACACTGAGAAAAAAAAAAGGTCAAACTATAAACTAATGCTCGGTCAGCAATCGATCGATCGCTAATAGTCCCAGGCAAGGACTAAAAATAAACTTTGACTAAGTGTAATACAAAAATAGTCATAAATATAAAAAGTTTGAGAAATAGTCATTGTTACACAATAATAAACGTTAAGCGATGTGTCATGCAAGTTTAGCCCATAAAATACATCACAAAAAATGGAAGATTTAGAATGATGTATTTTAGCCCATGTGGCTTCCCTAGACAATGGAGGCATTGAATTTCTGAAACGCCATGAATGTTTATTACGAAAAATAATGCATATCGGTGCTACTTGGGAGGTTGTATTACATTCACGAATAAAGTATTACTCACACTTATTATTTTGAACGAGGGGGTTGTGTTAGGGTTGATGGATCATAAGATTGTAGGCGTGGGTATTGTGGTGGGTATTTATTAAATTATATTATTAATAGTGTTTTTCATTTTTTAATATATAAAATTTGTCTGTATTTAAATTCAAATATCAAAAGAAATTAAAGGAAAAAAAAATTTACTTCAGGCAAGATAATATAAAAAAATAAATTTGATTAAAATTTTAAAAAAATTCAAAACATTAAATTAAATTATTTTAATAACAAATAAATAAATAACTCCTTTAATTATAAAAAATTGTTGTATTAAGATCAAATATCAAAAGAAAATTAAAGGAAAAAAAAATTATTCAAGAAAATAATATAAAAATAAATTTATTAAAAATTTTAAAAATTCAAAATTAAATTAAATAATATTTTATACTAAAACAATATATAATACTCCATAAATTAAAATATATATTCTAAAATTTCTAAATGGGAATTCGGTCTATTTCCATCTTCATAATTGTGTGATATGATTAATTACTAATTTTTATATTCTTAATTTTATATTAATCAAATAATAATATATTATATATATATATTTAATAATTTGGAAATTCAATTATATATTGTTGATCATTGTAACCTGCATTTTAATGTTATATATATATTTAATAATTTGGAAATTCAATTATATATTGTTGATCATTGTGACCTGCATTTTAATGTGATGTTTCAACAATAATGTGATTTTTCAAGTTTTTTTTTCGAAGTTCCATTCCTATACACTATAATTATCACAAAAAGTTATTTTAGTTAATTCTATAATGAAGGACTCGGTAAATTATGTGAAAACATTTATCACAAAAACTTATTTCAGTTAATTCTATATTGAAGGATTTGGTAGATTAGGTGAAAACATTTATCATTTAGAGTTTTGGTGAATGAGGAAAAAACATTAATGTGCATTATTTACAAACAATCTATTGCTATTTCATCATGTACATTCCATTAAATCGTATTTTTTGTTTTTTTAGTTAGGCTAAGTTACTTTGGCGCCAACCTCAATTTTTGAATGGAAGGATGATCTATCCACCTAAGGGATGTTGTCCATTGAGTGAGGCTCAATCAAACATGGGCGCTCCATGGGACATTTTGTTTGCCCACATGCGGCTCCCACCCTCAACCCCTCCCTATGAGATTTAAGAGATTTAAATCGATGGCCTAATGAGAATAAACCCCACACAAACCAACTAATCTACACCTCACAAGTCATAACTATTGTAAGTTAGTACAATGATGATAGTTGAACTATATATAGAATTGAAAGAATTTAGATTTATTCATCTTTTAAAATTAATATCTAAAATTTTATGTATCTTAAAAAAAAATTAAATGTAAATTTTTGTATATCTCTCTATTTCTTTTATTGATTGTATTTGGTAAGATTTCCCTTCAATATATAGTGAGCCTCAAAGACAAGCATGGTAATTTGAGAATGTAAGTTTGTGGTAATATATCCCTTTGCTATTGCAATTGTAAGCAAAGCATATTGTTTATGAACATTTAGTCTAAGGAGTACATGGTCCGAGAGTGGGGCACACTTCTAGGTTGATTCTGACCAATTTTTGTGTTGTTGTGGTTTATAGTTTTATTTTTGGTTGAATATTTTGGATATCTCTTAGCTCTTCACTATTAATTTAGCAAATTGATTACATATAAAAGATAGATAAAACACATATTTATCCCTATTGAAGTGTTCTTCCCCCATAATAGGGTAGATTCTAGAGGATGTTGATAGCCCAAGACGATATTTGTTTCCACACCTTTTCTTATTTTCTCTCAACTTGATTTTCTTTCTCTTGTTAGTAGGGAGAGGGGATCCAGACACTTCTTCAATATTTTCCAAAGGAAGTGGAATGAAGGGTTTCAGGGGAAAGCATAGTGAGATCATGCTTCTCATCCATCTCTGCTTATTCATCATCATCTATTCATACATCTTCAATCTTCTTCTTCTTTTTTTTTTTTTTTTTCTCTAGATCCTCTTCTTCAACTCCCATTTGTTTTTGAAACTGTTGTTGATCTCTTCCATGCTCTTTAGGAAATTATTCTCTGATTCCACTTGCATCTCAAAAAATGATCCAACTTTAGGATTTGAATGTCTTTGGTGAATTTATCTCAACTTCTTCCTCTTCATATTCCTCTAAGTCTTCATGTGTTTCATATATATTTGTTAAAAGGGATGAACAAGATAGATTGTGTGTTTTTTTTGGGACCCCTTATCATGTTGCTTCTTACACCTTCTAGATTTCTAAAAAAAAAAATTCTTACTCCATTTTTCTAGAGGGGAGGGATTGTTGTAGAGGGGGATGGATTTCTTGGGATTTAGGATAGTTCTTTGCAAAGTATCCATACTCATGGAAGGAATTGCATTTGAATGGGATCCACTCATAATCATGACTCTATCCATCCATATTGATCTGAACCACCTCTAGAAGGTTATTCTCCAAATCATTTTCCAAACAAAATTTGGCACAAGAATAAATCTTCCCTTTAGGCTCAACTCTATTAATATAATGGCCTAGCTTATTTTCAATCTCTTTGAGAGTGGATTCATCCTAGAATATGACAAGGAGGTGTGGTAGTCTAGCCAAAACAAAAGAAATGATAACTTGTATGTCTAGATCAAAGTCAAGGATCCAATGGGAGAGGAATATTCCCTTAGAGCCCATAAAAGAGGAACCTAATCTGAAGATTAAATTTCTTTCCTCCTTGCTACTAAATGAAAATAGAAAATAACCTCTACCATAATAAAAATTAGATATGTTACCTTGGGCATCCGAATGCTTTGTAATCCATGCCTATATTCCTCAAGGACTATGTCAAAGGTTTATAAAATTTATAATCAAACCATCCTCATGTAGACTCGCTAATAGATTTCCTGTTTGGTTGAAAAAAAAATATCTACACTACAAGGAAAAGACGCTCTAGTGGAGGTTTTTGTGGAAGCCCCTATAAAAATAGCCCAAAAATCTGTTTGTAGTGGTGGTGGGCAGGCAGATGTTCTAGCAATTTTTTTTTAACGATGCGTATAAAAATATACAAACGCACTAATGCTTTACTATCCATACAAGCATCGATGGTGCAAATAACATGGTGCACCATCGGTAATTTATTCTTTATAAAAAAAAAACACAGTGCGCTAGATAACATCATGCACCAGTGCTTGAATAGTCGATAACATGGGTGCCCTTCACATAGTAAAATGTCTTGATGCATACCGTAAGGAGCACCATTGTAGTTTTAAATTTCATAGAAATGTGGTGTTATTTCCATCAAAGCCCTAGTGTGATACGATTAACAAAATGCCTCGAAGCATATTCTAAAGAGCACTGCCAGGTGGTTTTTAAATTCTAAAAAAGTAGCAGTGTTATAGTAAAAACACAACATCGGTGTGATACCTGTATAGAAATGCCCTAAGGCGTCTCAAGAAAAGCACTGTGATTTTTTTTAATTAAAAAGAATTGTGGTGCTTTTGGATATATCCCGCACTAGTGCATTTAGTGAAACGCATTAGAGGAGGGTCAAATAAAAAACCCCTCAGCTGTAATTTTCATTTTTACAATCTACAATACGGGAGAGCTCTGAAGCACCGGTGCCACTCTTGCCACACGTAAGTTCCCTTAACGTCGGTGCTTCTCTTCCTCACCATCCGTCCATACCATGCTCACTATTTTCAATTTTTTTAAACCGTCCTAAAAAAAAAAATATCCAGTATGTGTCCACAATGCCTCCACGATGACAAAATGTCTAGGTAATTTCGTTTTTTCTTTGTAATTTAATTTTTTTTGTGGATTATAATTGTAATTAGGCTAAATTTTCAATTGTTTTTCAAAAAAAAATTGTTCACCACCTCGTGCGTTTGATACGTTCGGCTCACACCAATAGCGATGCGCCCTATAAATTTACAGGGTGTATCACAAGTCGATGCGTGAACATAATGCACCATCATTGTTGCGGTGTGTTTTGTAGACTAAAATGCACCGGGATTGATGTGACAAATTATACGTTGTTGTGTTATGCTTGGTGTGTTTATATTTACCAACTGCACCAAAAATTTAATATTTAAAAATATAGCCATAGCTCAGTGAGTTCGATAACTTGCACGTTCTGTACCGATGCAAAATGGTTATCTGTGCGCACTGGTGCATAAGTTTTTTGCACCACTATCAAAAGTTAAAATTGTGAACCAACAACGGTGTGTAATGCTTATTTGTGTGTCAGTAATGGTGTGGTTATAGTTGAAAGTGTACTAGTGTTGGTGCAAGACTGTGTTTGGAGCGCAACATTGTTTTTTTTAAAATTAAAAGTTATGTTTCCATATTTATAAAAACATGTTTCATTTAATATATATATATATATATGCAATATTTTATATGTTAAATATGTAGTAGAGACATCAACAGAGGGAGCATCAACAGGAGCAGGAGTAGCAGGCGGACCCATACAATATAGTCTAAACATGGTAAGCTAGAAAGAGGGAGAGGGATTTATATCCTCTCCCTATTACTTCAGTGACCCTAGTGCTATTGAGGAATGTATGCCTCCTCAAGTACTATGAGGAGGCCATATCCCTGAAGGCGTACTCTGTCTTTTTGGCGCATCTAATCCGTTAATGGAATGTCTAGGAGCAGGATTTCCTCACCCTATTACTTTAGTGACCCTAACTTTATTGAGGAATGTAGGCCTCCTCAAGTACTATGAGGAGGCTACATCCCTGAAGGCGTACTCTGTCTTTTTGGCGCATTTAATCCGCCAATGGAATGTCCAGGAACAGGCTTTCCATGTTGGCCCTATGGCGTGGTGTAGGCCTGGTGAGGAGGAGATATACTTTATCCCTGGCCTATCCATGAGAGGGGAGGATTTTCCTCAGTTCCCTAATGTTCCCCATGGGGTTGTAGCTGGGAGCCAGCTTGCATACACTTAGAGATATGTCGAGCCTCATGTCGTTCATCCATCATATTTTCAAGTTCGTGGTGGATAACTAAATATTTATTCTTTTGTTATAAAGGAGGTTAGGTCCCTCTCATTATTAGTCACCACGATGTCACACTCTAGTAATGATGGGCAGAACACTAGTTTCCCTCTTTTGTATTATGTTGATTCTTCCATTCAGGTGCCACGTTGCATTAGATGGTCTGCCATTTTTTTGAGATAGTTTTGCATGGCTTTAGATAGATGTCATGCATTGAGACATGAGAGGGGGACCTTCCCTTTCACTTCCGAACTTTTATTTTTTTATTTTTTGAGAGGTTTCTAGAGACGAGGCCTACATTTTACTGTCACCATCCTAAGCCAATCACTAAGGTTTAGATGCGCATGTGGGGGCAGATGATGCTCAAGAGGGGCATGTCGTAGTATCCAGACATGATTTCTCCTGAGGCATTAGCGCTATTGGCTAGTGAGGATGACCATGCGTTTGTCACGTTGGCATTTTTTTACATGGGGATTGATTGGAGAGGGTGTCCCAACATCTTTTTCACAGCGATCGAGCCTCCAAATGATAAAGGTAATATTATTGTTTTCTTTAAATTAATTAGCTAGTTTCATTTTCTTGTTTTAATGAACTAAAATAAAATTTATTCTAGCATATTATTTAGCTTATTTTATTAAATTGTTTAATGAAAGTTTCTAATTATTTATTTGTACTATGTATTTTTTAGATAATGGCACATTCGATGGGGACTTTCCTCCTCCCCCACTCAAAGTCGGAGGAGGTGAGGATATGGGTGAGGCCCAAGAGGGTGAGGCACATTCTTAAGGGGGCGTTGGCATTCGGGGTAGTAGGCCTGGTCTGTGAGTTCGGATGGACTACTGCGACATATTGGCTATAGTTTTGATTGATGCGGGAGTTAGCCCTAAAATGACTTGAGATATCACCACAGATCCTAGTTTTGTGGGTTTGTACAGGGACTGTCCACGCGAGATGATATCTCTTATGTGACATATCATCGGAGCTAGTAACGTACTAACAATGATGAGGGATGCAGACCAACATCATGAAACTACAAGTACAACAAATGAGGGTGGTGATGATGATGACCAGGGTGATGATCATGATCATGATGATGAGGGTGGTGATCATGATGCTTCTGGTAGTACCACCACATCGGATCATGGTCATCACGGTGTCAATGATCCTTCTAGTTGTACACCTCCTTTTCAGTCTCCTGATGATGAGATGCCAGAGCTATAGGATGTGCCTCATGTTCCTCCTAACAAAGGAGACTGACCACCTCCTCCTCTACCTCAAAATTCACTAGATTGCATTCAGGGTGCAGATGTAGTTGACCATCCATTGTCTTTTACTCATGCAGACCAACCACCTCCTTCTCCACCTTAGCTAAGTTTGACAAAAGTTGATCATGTAATAGTTGACCATCCATTATCTTGTATTGCAGACGAACTTGGCACTACAACTTTTTTATCGGATATTTGATTGCACCTATTTGACTTGATGTAGTTATTTGAATTGATTATATATATATGGTGTATTTTTTTGTTCATGTTTATGTACTTAATTTATATGTTGATGTTGATGTGTATACTATTAGGTCATGTTAGATATGTTCATTTAATGTGCTTGCAGATAGATGTGTATGTGATAGTAGTTATTTGACATGAGAATTATATTAATTTGAGGATGTGTGGTGATGATGTTGGATTAGGATGTTTGTGTTTTGTTAGATGTGATCACAATGATGATGCACACTTATATTATTAGATTTGTGTGCTAACTAATGACGTTTATATGTGCTATAGGTGTATATAATTAGATGGTGGTAATGAATTCGAATGTGTATCTTACATGATGTTTATGATTGTTAGATGGTTATCATCATGACGTTTATTTTTACGAAATAATATTTATTATAAATTATGTATTAGTGAACTTATATCAAACTTTTATATATGAAATTGCATGAAAAATAACTTACTTTAAAAAAGAAATGCAAAGATATTTTTATAAATTACAAAGTTTAGTATGGTTGAAACTATGATTGTAAAATTAGGCTGATATGGATTTACACCGATATAATATATATGTAATTGACATGGAAATATTTTATTTATAATTCACGTTCTCCACATTAAAATCTTAAAATATGCCCTTCCACATTAATATGTTAAAATATGTCCCCTCATAATATATTTTTCTGTATGTATACATTTAATTATTTTTATTATTAATATTTTGTAAAATATTACATCTCAATCCATAAGCTAAACACTGAAAAATTTACAATTTATACCTCAATATATTAATAGAAAGCAACTATTATGGAATAAGAATGTCTCCTCAAGTCTTTCTCACTAAAGTGAAATATAAGAAAATTTCAATCTAAATTACTTTACTTTTCCCCTCCTATATAATCTTAAATTAGTTATTTAATATGGACATTGAAATTTTTACTTTATGGTTGTCAGTAAATATTTTTGCTATAAATATACTTGTTTAAATATAACATGTAAATGATATAGAAGAATTACATATAATGTTATATCAATAATATATTCTTGTCACGTAAAAATTACATTTCTTCCTTGTAGAAAAGTAAATTATATTTTTTTTAATCATTACATTTCTTTCTCATAATAAAAGTTAAATTATTAATTTTAACTTTTGGTTACTTTATATCTCTATATAAAGTTATATAAGATTAAGGTGTAAATTGAAATATTGTAATTATGGCCGACATTAATTTCTTTTGTTCTTACTGTTTTTAATTTATTAATTTAAATTATTATTTTACTATTTTATATCTCTAACATTACATGACAACATCTCTCCCATTTTGGGTTGTAGAGAGCCTCACGACGCAAATAGTTTAGATTTAATATAACTTCCAAATTATATTTTTATAAAATTTAATTTATTGCTAAAGCTATAATATTTTCAAGCAATTTAAATTTAATATTTATTGCAACTCTTACCAATTTAAATTAGAAATTTCTCTCTTTAAAGATGAGGATAAAGAAATGTAACATGATAAGGCTTCATGTGAAGCTACTTACAATTGGATATTTCCTCTATTGGAAGTTCTCCCTTAAAGAGACAAGTGCTTTTTTTTCTAGTAATAAAGATATAACAATTTGATGCTATTTTGGTTCTTTATTTGCTAGTGTACTACTTGTTTAAATTTAACTCTTATTAATAATAAATATGAGTTAAATAATACAAGAATGATAATAAATTAGATTTAAACTTTTGACAAATAGTCACTAAAATTCATGTTTTTCACATTTCTCCTAGCTAATATTACATCATGTTCACAATGATAAAGACATGCCTGCTTTAAATAATTTAGTTATATATATATATCTTATTTTACATAATCTAAATAAGAGACAAAAATGTGTTAATATTACATCATGTCCACAATGATAAAGACATCTCTACTTAAATAATTTAGTTATAAATACATAAAAATAGATATTTATTTCACATAATCTAAATATGAGACAAAAATGTATCACCGAGTCTATTTGAAAGTCAAACATATGTCTCTTAATCACCATCATAGATTCAATGTGCTTGATATGTTCCTATTTGAGAAGGGTTGCAACCTTGAATCCTTATTATAATAGATAGTGTTGACAATTGGAAATACTTACTTTTAAGTATTGTAAAAATGTTTCCACTGCAAAATGCACCTACAAAAAAGTGAAAAAATCACAGTGCTGTGTGTTTAATAACCTGAACATAATTAAAAATTAAAAATGTATATAGATGTTACAATTCAAAGGTGCAATAGGAAGATAAAATTGTACATAAAGAAAATATAATTACAGAGTTGCTACACACAATATCTATGTTTATCACATCCTCTTTAGCACACGGGTAATGACCAGATGCACCGTATTTCTCTCTGACTTGATCAACAACCCAACTGTTAGGGAATTTCACTGGCATATGTTTTTTAATTGATCAAGATAAGGCATGCTTCTACCATTCAACCATTTGAATTCTTTCTTGTCACTATTCCATTTCCTCATTTTCCCTTCGTACAATGCGACACACAGTTGTGTCGTCGCCAAATTGTAAAGAATGATCCAAGATTGCGACTAGAAGATGCCAAGTTCCAATTGGCAGGGTGAAGAGATTGTCCATTTTCATCTACCAACTGCTTGTGATAGGCTGCTCCTAACAAGAGCTTCCGAAGTTTTTGAAAATATGGAGTAATATTTTCTACATCTGAACTCGATTATGAATTAGTTTTCTGCAAATTTGGATATATTTTTATTCAAATTGACATGGATTAAAAAAAAAAGAATTCAATTAAATAATCAAAATATAAATAAAATTTGAACTTACTCGAAACGTAAAGGGAGAAATTTGTGAAGGAATTTGAACAACAATACGGAATGAGTTGGAATTTGAAGAATTGGCCTTTTTAAGATATTATTGAAATTTTATCCCTTCATTTGAAAAAAATAAAAAAATAAAAAATTGTGTGCATATCCAAAATTAATCTCGACAACCATACAACCACAATCTGATTTTCAATAAAGTTTTCAAACCATTTTTCAAGAATAAGGAAACTTTAAGTGGAAAACATATACTATGAACTAATGTAATTCATGTGGATGCATTCTAAAGAATAATTTGAGATTAATATGCTATTTTATCTGAAATCAAAATATCATATAGGTTTTAAACCAGACTTGTGCACTTATCATAACAAAGCATACTAATGTGTTTAAAACATTAACAACACTAGGACATTCAAATAATACACGCATTAGTTTTTGGCATTCCAAAAAAAAAAATGGTATCATATCAGTTCTCTTCTACAATATTGCATTGATGCGTTTAAAACAAAACAACACTGTTACGCACCTGTTTCGCAATTAAAAAAAAAATGAATTCAACCAACTCAGTGCTCTTATTGTCACACGGAATGAGTTATACTTGCGGACAAATCTAACCTTCCTAGGAGTCTAAGACTCTCTAATGACAAACAAACCAAACAAGAGCTATCCTTCTCTAGATACACATCATTCTACGAGAATTCAAATGTT
>APFE030916398.1:0-10789 GCA_000404065.3 Pinus taeda
CAAATTTGTCACTCGCTCATTTTCATCCAGAAGATGTTCAGGCATGCATTCGAGCAATGAGCGGTGGATGCGTAATCTGTTATCAGTTCTAACGCTGCAATTATAAGCCACAACCCAATCAAAAGAATCCTTCTAGAACTGCAATCAAGGTGGCTTCCATTCAAAGATCTCTCATCAAAATATCAACCAATCAGTGAATCCTGACATGCATTGCCATGCCATGAAAGGTAATAGAAATGCCATGCCACGAAAAGCGATGGAATGTTCCACTGCATAAATAAAAAATCGATGGATTAGGTACGATTAGGTTATTTCTGCAGTAAATAGATTCCATTTTTAAGTCAAAAAAAATTTGAATTTGGCCAAAATTTTAGGAGCAATGGACGTTTTATACGACCCAGATTTCCTGAATTTTAAATTCATATTCAAGAAAATCTGTGTTTATCTTATTCTGAGAGTGGATCTCCATGAACTTAACACAATATCTTATTCCTTATCAACTTGTCCGATTCGAAATTGGATAGACACCAAAGGCCCATGCCCCTCGACAAAACTTTGCTTCATTCTTTTTAATTCTATTAGATAAATGAGAGACTTGGTCCACTACGGCTGTGCGGTTTCAGGATGACTTCCATTATTATTATTAATATAAATGGCTTCGTCGCTTCTCCTGAAGAGTGAAATTGTTAGGGTATTACAACATACCTGCTATACCCTTGTTTTCATAGTTTCGAAGCAAGAAAGAAATCATGAAGATTTCAACAGTTGTGTTTCTCACAATCAACTCCCCACTCTCATCCCTCAGAGGTCAGGCCCCTATGGGATTCATGTCCTAAACAAGTCCCACAAGCAGCCCAATTTCAAGTCCTGGCAAGAGGGTATTAAGGTCTTCTGCTAGCTTTAATGGCAGAACCATTACTGCCAGTTGTGCAACAGAAGAGAAGAGGGATATTGCTTTCAGGAGAAAAAAGGATCACTATGCTCTGTTAGGGGTCCCTCATGATGTCTCCTACAGTGATATCAGGGTTGCATACAGAAAACTGGCACTGCAATACCACCCAGATGTCATGCCCCTGCACCAGCTTGAGACAGCCACTGAACTTTTTTCAGAGACAAATAAGGCTTATGAGACTTTGTCTGATCCAGAGAAGAAGAAAGCATATGATGCTCTGCATCTCAAACGCAATTTTGACACTGGAAGGCCTGCAACATCTCCATCCTCTTCCTCATTTAGGCCTTGGAGAGGAAGGAATTGGGAAACAGATCAGTGCTGGTGTTGATGGAGAATTGTGACCATGTTCCTTGGATTTTTGTTCTCTACTAGAGATGGGTAAAACCTTTGAGGACTGTACTTTCTAAAGAAGGCAAAGAACCTTCATGAGAGGTGAAAGTTTTCAGACTCCAGGCTCTGGTGTATTTCTTGCCCAGAACCTGTTACCTAGGTAATTTTGAATTTTTAGAATGTAAAATGACATGGAAGAGGCCGAGAATAAGACAAGTGAAGGTGTAAAATGTAGAAGTCTGTAAGCCCTGGAATTTGAATGGGGCAGATTACTTGGACTCTGCTTTACATATACGGCGTGTTGCTTGACACTGCCTCTTTGTAAATATATTATCCTATGTATAAATAATATTTCTTTATGATTGAACAATATGGTAATTAATTTTGGTTTGGATGGAGGATTCCTGGTATTGTCACAATAGTCAGGATGGACGTTTCTCACTTTCTCGTTGCAAAAATATTTGCGTAAATTTGCAGATGTAAGAATTACTCGTCTTGTCACAGTAGTCAGGCTGGTTACTTCTCATTTTTTTTGGAAAAAAGTATTTGCATAAATTTGCAGGTGTAAGAATTACTGGGCTTGTCAGAATAATCAGGATGGTCACTTCTCACTTTCTGTGGCAAAAATATTTGCATAAATTTGCAGATGTAAAATTACTGGTCTTGACACTCTGATTTTGAATGAAGATGAATACAAATCTCAAATACACAAGAAATAGATATTTGACTGGTTGCTTTTGAACTGTTCTTGTCAGCATAATGAGGATGGCCACTTCTCACTTTCCGTGACAAAAATATTTATATAAATTTGCAGATGTAAAAATTACTGGTCTTGTCACAATAGCGAGGATAGTCACTTCTCACTTTCTGTGGAAAAAAATATTTGCAGATATAAGAATTACTGGTCTTATCACAATAGTCAGGATGGTCACTTTTCACTTTCTGTTCTAAAAATATTTGCATAAATTTACAGAAGCAAGAATTACTACTGGTCTTGTCACCATAGTCAGGATGGTCACTTCTCACTTTCTGTGCCAAAAATATTTGCATAAATTTACAGATTTAAGAATTATTAAAATTGATAAATTTTGAATTTTAGAATCATAAATAATAGAAACTTGAACTCGTTGCCCTGAGAACCTGTAGTTTCAATTTGCTTATTATTCGCACAGTCTGACTCCTCATACCATTTTTGTGTTGACGATTACAGTAAATTTTCAATTGAATGAAATAAATGAATTTCAGATCAAGAAATTCCTTTGTTTTCCTAATAAATTACCTCTAAAATCAAAGTTCATTTGCCACTTGGATATCAAGCTACATCATGATAAGCAAGGATATCAGATTTAAATGGTAACAAAACTGGTTTCACTGGACCTTGATTTATGCAACCAAGAATTTGAAAACTTCACCATTTGATTACATTACCATGCTTTACAGCAAACATTTTAAACATCCTTGCTATTTGATTACATTCCCATTCTATACTGCAATCATTTTGAATAACCTTGCCATTAGACACACCGATTTGCATTTTGGCCCTGTACACACCGATTTGCATTTTGGCCCTATTTGTATAGTTGCCCCTTGATGGAATTTGCATTTTCGGTGAACTGGTTTTTTTGTTTAATGATTAAGAACAACATAGATTTCGGGTTCAAAATACTGAAGCCTTCAGTGCACCTTAAATGCCATTTCAGTAGTCCTAAATCGGTTAGGAATAGTTTTTCTATTAAAAAAATATTGCTCTAAAACTTTACTGGACACATGTAAGCAACAAACTCTAATTTTTTTTTGTTAATCTGTTTGATTAACTTCATGACCTGAGCAGTGAGACAAAAGGTTTCCATGTAGATTCATTATATTTGCATTGTTTTACATCATACATGCTAAATATTAAAACAATAAATTTGCATTTCAGTTACAGTATGTATCTTTAAATCAAAATTCCCTTCATCAAGTACCACAATCACCGCTGCAAATCACATTATAATAGATTTATCAAGATCTTTTCAACAAATTGGCCAAAGTTTTTAGCATGCAGTTTAACTTTGTAGAGTCTGTGAGCCTTGTTCACTGTCTATGTTTGCATTCAATTGAGTATACACAAGTTTAACTTTGGAGAGTCTATGAGCCTTGTTCACTGCCTATGTTTGCATTCAATTCAGTAGATACAAGTTTAACTAGTGGAATAATTTTGGAGTTTGTGTCATCCATAAATATGAATAGCTTCCATATATCCACATTTTTAGTTATTTTTTAATAAATATTAAAATTTGTAATTCCAAATTTTATATTTTGTTCCGTTTTGTTTAAAGTTAAAATCAATTTATTATGTTTTTTCATTTTTTACATACAAAATGTAATAAAAGTCTTTCATTTTCAAATTTTTTCACTTTTAACATCTTTTTATCTACAAAATGTAATGAAGATCTTCCCATTTTCCTAACACAACCCCCTTCTATTCAAAACTCCCTTCAATGTATTTAGAAATTTTCTAGATTTGTAAGCAACATTATAATTTTAATTTGCTTAATATATATAGACTTTTTCTTTTACAAATAGTTAACTTTTTTATTTTACAAATTCCATTCAAGGCACTGAAAAGAAATTGGTAAATTCCATCAACTATCTTTGATTTTTACGCCGTAAAGGGTTTCCCTCTAAAATGAACTCCCCCAAATGCCTTTCTGTCCTAATCGTAGTCGTTAGATCTTTTGTTAGATGTTTGAACAAAAATCAGCCATTTGATTTAATAAAAAATGTTTTAAAACATTAAAAAAGCTTAAAAAACGTTTCACTTTCCACTTGACATCTGTGCACCGAGCTTCCGGGAGAGTTCGTGGTGTTTATGGTTGTTTACGTTTACGGTTTCGTGGAGTTTATGGCTGTTTTAGTTTACAGGCTCCAATTTATGTTTGTATAGTCGAATCGGCATTGGCAATGGCATCCCCTATATCCTCATGCCCCCAAAACCCTTCTGAAACTGAAATCGGGATAGATGCCTCGTCCTCACAATCTTTGTCCTGCAGTTTCAGCGATTGACGCCTTGTCCTCCGCGGCTGCAACGACAACCTCCACCTCATGTAATTCCCACAGAAATCACAACTACTATTGTGATGTATTTATCAATCACAGAGGGCCGAATGTTAAGAAAACCTTGGCTAGCTTAGAGATATGGGAAGAGAAATTGCGGAGATATGGGACGAGAAATTGCGGAGGCTTCAGGATTGGCCTGTCGTATTTGGCATTGGACAAAGAACATTAATTATCTGTTGGAGCATTTCTCATACGTAAGTGCCCACATCAATCAAATCTTTATAAATTGTTTGATATAAATCTCTGTAAATTTTCTTATCCTTGTATTTCACCAATAAACAGGTATTTCACCAATAAACAGGCAACCACGGAAGTGCGTGGAATTAGGGCGGATGGTGTTGATAACCCAGATAGCGATGATAAGAGCTCTCAAATATCATTCTACAAAAGTTGGAGTCACCAGTGGCTTCAGCACTGCGTGAAGAAGCTTTGCCACAATACAACTACGAAGAAGTTGCAACTTCTTGATAGTAAAGGTGATCTGGTGGAGCGATTTTTGAGGAGGGTGTGATTACCAAACCTATATGGCTTCGCTGGAATAAATGCCCCTGGTTTTCTCCGCCTTCTTGGATATCTATGAAGAACCTTAGGGTTTTAGAAGTGCAGGGAAAGAAATTGAAATCATTGTGGCAATCCGGATATTAGGTAAATAAAATTTTGGTGATTTAAAGTATGCATTTATTCGTTATTGATTTCGCACAGTAAGATCTGCAACGAATTTAAATGGTTTTGCATAAGCTACTCGTCGAATTCTTTCTTACGATTAAAACCCTGGAACATTTTGTAGGCACCTTTGTTGTTGCGACAATTAGTTATTTATTCTCCCCTTTCAAAGTTACCAAAATCAATAGGGCACCTTAAGCACCTTGAACTGATTGTCCTCCATAAGATTAACCTTAAAACTTTGTTGGATGAATTTTGTCATTTGGTTTCGTTGAAAAGATTGGAGTTAACAAGTTGCCCAAATCTAAAGTCACTGCCAGATTCCTTTGGGTACTTAATAAACTTGGATTACATCGATCTGTCTCACTCTTCTCATTTGTAGGGGCTTCCAAAGTTTTTCGGTAATTTAATAAACCTGAAAGACATAGGTCTGTCTCACTCCCTACAGTTGCAGATGCTTCCAGGTTCTTTTGGTAATTTAATTCGTCTTAAATATCTTGATTTGAGTTGGTGCTATAATTTAATCGTCTCTAGCGAAACACTGGGAAACATCAACACACTTGAATGTTTAGATGTTTCCTATTGTAAGAACATTGAAAACCTTCGCAAATAGCATATCAAAAGTACTTAAAAAAATTAGATCTTAGGGGTACAAACATAAAAGAATTTCCAAATGAAATTGGAGATTTGGGCAATTTAGAAGTTCTGGAAATAGGGAGCCCTTCACTAGACAGTCTACCACTTTCACTTGGTCACTTGAAGATCTTACAGGAATTGAGGCTCGAGAATTGCAGTGAATTGAAACATTTGTCGATGACTATTCGACTGTTGACTGAGTTGAGAGTATTGAATTGCCGATTGAAAACATTGAATAATTTAGAATCTCCCAATGCCAATTGCATGCCTCGGTTGCAAGTCTTAGAAGTTTATAACACGAAATTATCAGAGGTATCATTTGCCACAGGTGTCTGCCCCATCCTTAAATATGTCTCCCTCAGCTTTTGTATTCATCACTAACACCCAAAAGTTTGGTAAACCACTTTGCAGGTTGAAAATGGTTAAACATATGAAATTTTGTAGGGAATCATATGTTCAGTAGCAGGGATGTTTTTAGCACTGGTGTATCAGCAAAAGCCCTGTTTTCGCTGTAATTTTCAATTCAGTAATCATGATTATCATTGTGATTTTGAAAATTTTATAATTATTTTATGTTTAATTTTTTTATATATTCGTTAATAATCATTTCACTGTAGTTTCACAAATTTAATACTTATAATTCCAAAAGTAAAACAATTAAATAAATTCTAGAACCTTATTTCTCTTTCCATTATTACAAGTTTATTTTAATAACCTATTGATATCCAAATAGTTAGAATGAGACCTGACCCTCCTGTTTCAAATACCTCTTAAATCTTCACCATGTGTAAATGATGGAGAGTCAACAATTTGCCTTCAGTGTTTAGAGTTTCAGTCAATGTCTTCATCATTACTTCGCTCCTGTTCATCATGTTCAGAAAAAACATCAACAATAGCACTAGGAAGTCTCTAATTCTGAAGAGACGAACTCATATCGAACTCATACTTGCAGAATCAACAAGGACAATAGTAGTAGTGGAATATACAAGATTCCTAAATTGTATATCATCCATAGAAGCCAGATTCGTGCTATCTTCCACTTCCGTAAAAATAAAATAAAAATCACGAATTGCACATATATAGGCATTGGAAATATTTCTGGTCTATAAGTTCAGATATAACATCAGAAATTCTAATTAAATAATAAGCACAAAAATGTTAAAATCTCCTTAAGTTGAGTAACGAGGATCTTTTGCAACTCCTTCTCGGGCTTATTATTTTTCAGTAATGCCACCTCATAATTTGCGACCAATGCAAGATCTGCTTTCATCCTAGCATTCCACAAAGAGATAAATTTGATACCAAGTTATCCATCTTTGCAAAATTCATAAAGAATGAAGGTCAAAATATAGAAGGACAATAAATCCAAGAAAAGTTCTGGAATTAATCATCTCTACTCTGAAAAGTTTTGATGCACTATAATTAACACAAATATGAGGCACAAATTTCTCCGTGACATGCGGATATCTGAAGCATTTTTCATGTGATCAATACGAAGGTTTTGTGCTAATATTTCTCTATGACATCTAAGCTTACTATATCATCAAACCTTTATGGTGACACTCAAATATATTTGAAATTTTCTAAGCAGTAAAATGATAAATTTCTCTGTGGAAGAATCCAAGATTCCATTCTATGAGAACTTGTGCGAAGTTCTATGGCTATGTATTAGTGAATTCTGTGACAATATGTGTCTATATCTCTTATGCATTTTTATGGAAATTCCTCTTGTCATTATATTTGAATCTTGAGACACATTATATGTGAGGACCTGCGAGACGTTACTCCTAGATATATGCAAAGGACATAAGTTTTCTATCTAAGGATCATCATCCTTGTGACATGTATTAAGTGATGATGTTCAATGTAATTTTAAGTTGACCTCGTTAGAGTGGATGATAGACACATGACATTTTGGTCTTTTTCTTTTTACAAGATCACGTTGCTAGACCTAAATAGTATGTGGAGGGGACCAAAACAATGTGGATCATATGTATAATTAAAGGACCAAAAACTTAGGTGGCAATTTGGCAAAAGGGTTTGCAAGATATGCTAAAATAACTCTGTATAGTCCTACTCCAACCATCCCCTTTCTAGCAGAAATCTTTTGCAAAGATATGTCAACCTTTTGTGTTTCTTGGGATATGTTCTGAGCTCCAATATGGATATAAGTTGAGATCAATGAGTCCAGTGGTATCCTGGGATTAGAAGGGTTAGGATGCCATGCAAATTTTGGGCTTGCAGAAGATCCCATGAACAACTCGTTCAACTTCAAGTCATCAGGAATGAAGGTTTCATTTGGGGCACCTAGCTAGATATCTCCAAAACTTGTGTAAGCTAGCAATTTAAGAGGTCCTATTTCAAGACATCGCTTTATTTTATCAGATAATTTGGTCCAATGTTGAGTATTCAGTTCCCTATGAGCACAAATTAGTCTGCAGTCCACTTATACTAATCATTAAAAGAGAGAAAGTAATGGTATAAACTTCATTTGAACAGATCTACGTCACTAACACCCAAAAGTTCAATATGCTATGCTCTGTTCCAGAGGTTAAACCCTCATACTGTTCTTTCTCAAATTGTTAAAAAAATGGGTGAGATTGTTATTCTATTATTCTTTTTTATAGATTTTCTGCCCTCACTGCTTAGTGTTTTAATGCAACTCATTTTTTATTATAGATTTTGATGCCTTGTATCAGGTGGCAATTTGGCGAAAGGGTTTGCAAGATATGCTAAAATAACTCTGGATAGTCTTACTCCAACCATCCCCTTTCCTGCAAAAATATTTTGCAAAGATATGTCAACCTTTTGTGTTTCTTGGGATATGTTCCGAGCTCCAAAATGGATATAAATTGAGAGCAATGAGTCCAGTGGTATCCTGGGATCAGGAGGGTTAGGATGCCATGCAAATTTTGGGCTTGCAGAAGATCCCATGAACAACTCATTCAACTTCAAGTCATCAGGAATGAAGGTTTCATTTGGGGCACCTAGCTAGATATCTCCAAAACTTGTGTAAGCTGGCAATTTAAGAGGTCCTCTTTCAACACATCACTTTATTTTATCAGATAATTTGGTCTAGTGTTGAGTATTCAGTTCCCTATGAGCACAAATTAGTCTACAGTCCACTTATATTAATCATTAAAAGAGAGAAAGTAATGGTATAAACTTCATTTAAACAGATCTATGTCACTAACACCCAAAAGTTTGGTAAACCACTTTGTAGGTTGAAAATGGTTAAATATATGAAATGTTGTTGGGAATCATATGTTCAGTCTCAAGGATGTTTTTAGGACTGGTGTATAAGCAAAAGCCTTGTTTTCGTTGTAATTTTCAATCAGTAATCATGATTATCATTGTGATTTTTAAAATTTTATAATTATTTTATATATTTGTTAATATTCATTTTCACTATAGTTTCACAGATTTAATACTTATAATTTTGAAAGTAAAACAATTAAGTAAATTCCAGAACCTTATTTCTCTTTCCATTATTACAAGTTTATTTTAATAACCTATTGATATCCAAATAGTTAGAATGAGACCTGACCCTCATGTTTCAAATACCTCTTAAATCTTCACCATGTGTAAATGATGGAGAGTCAACAATTTTCCTTCTGTGTTTAGAGTTCCGGTCAACGTCTTCATCATTACTTTGCTCCTGTTCATCATGTTCAAAAAAAAGCATCAACAATAGCACTAGGAAGTCTCTAATTCTGAAGAGACGAACTCATACCTGCAGAATCAGCAAGGACAATAGTAGTAGTGGAATATACAAGATTCCTAAATTCTATTTTTTTCTCAGAAAGAAAAAGCATAATACAAGATTCCTAAATTGTATATCATCCACAAAAGCCAGATTCGTGCTATCTTTCATTTGAGTAAAAATAAAATAAAAATCATGAACTGCACATATATAGGCATTGGAAATATTTCTAGTCTATAAGTTCAGATATAACATCAGAAATTCTAATTAAATAATAAGCACAAAAATGTTAAAATCTCCTTAAGTTGAGTAACGCGGATCTTTTGCAACTCCTTCTCGGGCTTATTATTTTTCAGTAATGCCACCACATAATTTGCCACCAATGCAAGATTTGCTTTCGTCCTAGCATTCCACAAAGAGATAAATTTGAAGAACACTTCTGACATTGATTCCTAACATGACATATGTAAAATATGAAAATATAAGAAAAATGTAATACATCCCTCCATAAGAAAAATGTAATAAATCCCTTTACAAACAAATAGGGAAATGGGCAATAAAATAAAGAGAATAAAATACTGTAGTATAAGAAAATATTTAAAAAATTGATATCAATGTAATACTATGGGTTTTGATTCCTCAGTGTAATAATGTATATTTCCAATTTTAAAAATTTGGTAGAGCTATATAAAGTTAAGATGCATATAATGTATAATTAATTTTGATTTTACTAATTAATATTGTGGAATGAATTTAAACTATAAATAGACATAGTCATATGAAATTGTAATTACACTAATTACACATTGATTGATGATCTAAGCACTTAGAGTTGAGTGGTCAATATTATACATCTAGATCTTCTAGCTTGATTTAAAGATTAGTATTGTGCCATTTTAATAATGGGTTTCTCTCCTAATGTTGTACTTCCTTCTCATTATAAATATTGTGTTTGAATGGTACATTGATATTGTTAATTTACCACCGATATATGTTGTTACAATCACTTCTACCCTAATTCTTATGTTTTATTAGCAATCTTTTAAAACAATTTAATCTCCTAATGATAAATAACAATTGTAGATAGAATAATAAATTCAAATAATAAGAGACATGAATTCACACCACACAAGAGGCCATGGAAATATTGAATCCCAAATAAAGTTGACATATACAAATAGGGTGTGGATAAATTCCAACCATTTAAGTAGTAAAATTCTTCAAACACAAGCATTGCCAATGCAAATATATATGGATGTTTCAACAAAAGGCCAAATCAGGGTTTTTTGGTCAATAAAGGTGCCGTTTGTATATGGGAAATTTTGTGATCATTGTGTGTAATCTTAATGTTGATAGATATGTCTACTAAGTGGTTCCAGTTAATGGGGCATTGATTTGAGCGTTCA
>APFE030916404.1:0-11641 GCA_000404065.3 Pinus taeda
ATAGATATATATATATATATATGCATCTCTCTCCAAAAGTTGAATTAAGACTCTTTGTGCTCTACCTAAATCCCTACAATAGACAATTTTTTGTAACAATGAGAATCTGTTGAGAACAGATGATAAGTGGGATTTGACAATAACATGTGTGTGAATGGTTGAGTACCCATCCATAGGACTAGATGTGAAGATGGTGTTGACTAAATACTATGTGGAGTGGGATAACCACCATAATGCTTTTTCCACCTAGAGAACCTTCCCATATTGAGCTCTCCTCCTCCTGTGAGTGAGTGATGGTTTGCCTAAGGATTGAAGAATCCATAAAGTGTGACTTGCTTTAGGAAACCACTGGGAAGTTATGGACTGATGAATCTACTATCCTATCAATAGTTTTTCTAGTTGAAGAACCTTCCCGTATTAGCATAAAGGCTCTCCTCATGTGACTAAGAGTGGCTTGTCTTGGGACTGAGTGATGGTTTGTCTAAGGACTGAAGAATCCATAAAGTGTAGCTTTCTTTAGGAAACCACTCAGAAGTTATGGACTGCTAAATCTACTATCCTATCAATAGTTTTTCTAGTTGAAGAACCTTCCCATATTTGCAAAAAGGATCTCCTCATGTGTCTAAGAGTGGCTTATATTGGGACTGATGAAACCCGTGGGGTACTTATGGACTGATGAATCTACTATTCCATTAGTAGTTTTTCAAGTTGAGGAACCTTCCCATGTTAGGATGAAACTAATCCCTTAGATTGGAGATATTTTACCTTGGAAGACAACCTCCGACTGAGGAGAGGTTAGTGCCCAAGACATTTATTCAAAATAATGAAAATATGGATTGGTTTTCCCATTATTCAAACCTCATAGATTATTTTTAAAGGCAATGCTTCTTAATCTTTAATGGAAAGAAACACTTTGTCTGAAGTGTCCTTCTGATGTCGGTTAAAACTTAAATGAAGGAAGAAAGATAGTGTAAAGTCTCCAACATACGTTGCTTAATGCAGTATTAGTGTTTTCAAATTTAGAAGAAATTATAATTATCAGAATAGGAAAGATGAGTGCATCGTTAAGGAATTTTAACTTTAAATTACATAGAATTGGTTTTCAGAATTGTAATATTAAACACCAACCACTTCATTACTCTTTATCATGAAGAAAATATTAAATGAAATAAAGAGAAAATACATTTGTACTCAAAAGGTGTCTGGAATCACTAAAACTTCTTCATTGCATTCCATATAAAGATGAAAAGATACAAGTGTTTTCTACTTTTGAGGTCCAGAACTCGGAACCCACATTTCTCTTTCTAAAAAAGATTTATACAAAATCTCAAAAGATAGTTATAAAATTGTCAACTACCCAAAATTTCATAACTTCCTAACTACTTCAATACTAATAGCTCTTTCAAACTCTAAAATAGTTCTTTTGAAAATATTGCAATAGTGGAAAAATAAAATATTAATATGATCGAAAAATGTATGACATGATCTTGTATGACAAGTGGTGTTGTTCTATTTGGTGATTTGAGATTGGGCTACAGATGAAGGTCCTACTTCTGTAGTAGTTGCTGATGGTGACATCCATTCCATGCACTTTCTCCATATGGTTGTATTAGGACTGGGAGTTTTGTCAACCTTTGAATGTACTATCCTGAAATTTGTAATTCTGCTATATGTTGGCTTGTCCACAAAAATAGTTCTCATCAACCATGACAATTGAAAATCCACATGTAATAGTTTACAATAGTTATTCCTTTCAGCACTGTTGTTATTTCATGAGTTGATCCAATTTTTGTTTTTGCCTCCACCAGAAGAGTCTTATAAGTTTCCCAGGGTAATAAATTACCTTGCTGGTCCCAATATGAACGCAAACCTTCTCTTGTTATATTTTCAAAATTAGTGTTGAATTTCATTAGAGTTGCCTTGACCTCTGTTAACTTTGTCTCTATTGTTTTCCTGTAGAGGTTCTTCATAATCATTTTGGTTATCTCTATTACATATTGAGATATATCTTGAACTCCTAATTCCCTTAACTGCTGAGAAGATCATGAGTTAAGGAAATCTATCATTTTCTTTGCAAAATGATCTCTTTGTTGTGACTTTTGTTTATTTGCAACAATCAGATTTTCTAGATCCCTGGTGATGATCTTTTCTTCTTCCACTATGGACAATGATTCCTATATATATCTAACAATATGAATGATGCCATTCCATGGAATCTCCCTAGCTTGAATAAGGGAAATGTTTCCCTTTGCCTTCTCTTTCAATTCTTTGATCTCCTTAGAAGCAACTTAAAAATCATCTATGTATTTTTCTTTAGTCTCCTTAGCCATGGCTATTTACCTTTCATTAGCTTTTATGATTTTTAATGCAGTTTCATAGTGTCTCTATGTTGTTTTCATTTCATTCTCAGAAATATTCATTTCAGTCATGACCCTGGTCAGTTTATCAGTTGGGTCTTCTGAATCAGTTGGTATTACAATAGTGCAAATATGTGAGTCAATCTTTTGTTGCAGAACAATGTGTATTTCTTTCACCTTAGCAATTTCATCATTTCTTTTAATCAACTCCTCAGTCAAAGCTTCTTTCTCCTTTTCTACTTGTGTTACTTCTGGTGCCATTACATGTTCTATTGCAGGCATCATCAATTTCTTTCTCAATACCTGAACCTCTATTTCTACTTCCTACAACAACTTCTGAACAACACTTTTATCTTCTAGATTCACCCCAATTTTAATGATCATCTTCTTCAATCTTCATTTTGAGTGACTAAGGTTCTTGAATTATCCTCTTCCAACTTTAATTGGCTCACCACCTTTTCCAATAAAGTTTCCACTCTATTGACAGCCAAGGAGGTTTTCTTCAACTCACTGTAAATTAATTCCCCAGTTTGACTACGTAGATCAATTTTACCAGGCAAAGGAATTTCTCTGGCATCCACTATCAAATTAACAGTCTTGAAACCAGAAGAAGAAGATACACTTAAATTAGAAGGGTGAGAGAAAGCTAACTTAAGTTGGTTTCTTTCCAAATCCATAGCTAAAAGCAATCTAGTTTGATAGTTAGAAACAAATTGTATTCCACCTATGAAACCATATTTTCTTTGACATTTTTGTTTCTTTCTTCAATCTAGTAGTACATATGTTTGATCATGGAGAATCAACTTTTGTCAGCTTATTCTAGAATAGAAGAAGAAGGTGTGCAATCAACTTCTCCTAATTTTAGATGAAATAATGATGGGCTACCGCCTTTAGATAACTTAGCCTTCTTTGAAATTCTCTCAGTTTCTTCTTCTAATTCAATGACATCCTCACTGCCTCTTTTCAAACTTTTATCACTATGATGAGGAGTCTTAATTTACATATCTCTTGATAAGCTAGATTGGCCTCCATTAGCCAATTTATGTATTTCTAGTTTAGCTCCATGAATAAAAGGATCATGAGAATTTTCCACGCTTCTGTTTGAAATAATGTGATGTGGGTCATATGCTTATTTTTCACCTAGTTGTAAATCCATCTCCTCAAGTAATTTATGTACTTCTTCTACATCTTGTTTGTTGTTTACAATGAAAGGTCCCATTATCTTTGGAAATTTAAATAAATGCCCCTTCTTTGCTGGCACAATGTGTATCTAATCTACATTCATGCTATGCTTGATGAACTCTAGTGCAAAAAACCTAATAGGTACAAAAACTGGAAGTCTAAAAGGGGCAACTTCTGCTCCATATAATCTGAATAATCTTCAAATTGGAACAAAGCACCCACTTTGACATATTTGCTAAGTTGAAGTATAGACTGAGCCTTTGGAAAGAAATAGGGTGAAGAAGAACTGTTCAAAATTTAATAAACAACTAATAGGAAAGAAGAGGAAAAATACATCAATCCTTGGCCATTACCAGTGTCTCTTATCACATCAGTCCAAAACACTACTAGTTGCTTGTTTTTATTAGGGTCCATGATATTTAGCCCTAAGTGCATGAACATTTCCACACAAATATATAAAAAGAGATATGTGACAAGAGATGGAAATCTAAAACAACAAGTGAGAGGAAGATCTGATAATTGAGAATTTATCATTTTTCCCCGAAAGAAGGTATATCAAAAACTATTTCCGGGTTCATCATTAGACTGAACATTCCTAAGATGGCCTTATCCACAATGTTGGTGTCTTCTTTTCCTAATATTTTTTCCAAAATTTACAACACAGGTCTGACTTCTTTAACAAAAGTATCTAGAGGAAATTGAGGAGATTCCATAGGAAATTTTTTTCTAGCAGGCATTAAAAAGAAACCGAGCTGAGCATAGTTAGAAGAATGCAAGTCTTGAAAGGTGGAAAGTGAAGATTCTTCTAAGAATGTAGTGTGAGAATTTTCAACTGGGAAGCATAGGGCTTGTTGAATTAACAAAGTTGACACTTGAAAGACATCTTCCCATAATTTATTCATGAAAAAACATTTATGTGGGTAAAGGGTAGAGATAAGCCAATATATAAATTCAGGGAAATTATAGGTCTGTGGAATTATGACATCTTGGACACCAAACCTAAGAACACCATCATACATAAGGGATTCAAATTGTTTGAGAAAAAAATGATGATAGATTTATATATAATTAAGTGACCAAACTGGGTCAAAAACATCCATTTCTGTGTCCATCAAGGGAATATGAAAGGGAAAACCTGTAATGGCGGCTTTCTTCGAAATTTTCTCCAAATTCTGAATGCTGAGGCTCTCTAAAGATGATAGAACAATAGCTGGCGACGACAACTGACTTTTAACTGGTACATTTCATTTTTTTACAGTAGGAACATAAATAACAGTGAGGGAAATGCATGAAAAACAAGATTTTATGGGAAACAGATTAATGGGTAGGTAAATGAAATTAATTTTAATTTTGAGAAAATCAAGGAAAATGAGCTAGAAAAGTGATGGATGACAGGATAGATGATGTGGAGGATGAGGTGGAAAAGGTGGAATAATGACAATGGAGTGGAAAATCTTAACAGACACATCTCAGTCGCTTGCTGATGAAGCACGTTCCACTTGCTGACGTCATACAGGGGAAGACTATAGTACGAGAGAAACCTGATGGAATCCCCCTTTAACCATCTTCTGTTGTAGATCTACCGATCAAAATTTGCATTGAAACGTCTTATGGGGGGATGAGGAGAGCTAACCGTCGGGCATGTAATTCTGTCGGGTTTGATCCATCCTCAGGGCCCTACTCTTTTATTTCATCACAACTTTGAATTTTCCAGACCTTTAAACTCTGACTCAGTGACATTGGATTTGGGCCCTGGCTAGTTTCTTTAATACTTGCACAACACTTGATTAAAGTTGATCAATCAAAATATAAAACATTTGTCTTACTTTCTCTTCTTTTACTAATATATATATATCTATATATATTGATTTAAACACTGACATATATTCATACATATCTACATACATATGAAAGTAAAATGAGCTACAACATTTGCCTCCACTTGGGGATAGTGTTTTAAGTCAAAACACTAAGAACCGCAGATTAGTTCCTTCACCTCGGGCATGGAGTCAAATTATAGCTTGAAACATTGCAATGAAAGGATCACCGAATATTCACAATGGTTACACTGATATATATAATGAAGGAAAGAAATGAAGTCAATGTTGGAAGCAATGCTTCAAATACTGCCCATTGACTGGCTATTGTATAAGCTCACCATCCAAGTTTTCCTATATGAAGGTGTTATTTTCTCTGACTTCTGCAATCTTGAAAGGACCAAACCAAAGAGGATCAAATTTACCATGCTTGCATTTCTCTTCACTTATTACATCCCAACGTAGAACTAAGTCTCCAGGTTGAAAAAGAATATCTCTAGATTTCTCTCAAATACTAATTTCATTTTCTCCTGGTAATTGAGTATATTTTACATTACCCTTTCTCTATTTTCATTCAATTCCACCAAGTGATTCATTCTCCTTGTGAGTGCATTTGGTTCTTATTGAACATCTTAAATAAGTGCCACAACAGGTTTTACTAATTGGCTGGGAAATAAAGAAGTTTTTCCATATACTAACTCAAAAGGTGACTTCCCAGTACACCTTCTAGTAGTAACCCTATTTTCCCATAAGGAAAATTTCAATTTTGAATCCCAGTTTTTCTAATTTTCTGCAATAGTCTTTTTAAGGATCTTTACCATGGCCTTGTTGGAAGGTTCTACCAACCCATTTCCTTACGGGTGATAGGTGGTACAATGAGCCGATACCACATTATATCTCTAGCAAAAATCAATTAACTTTGCATATACAAAAACCCATGCATTATCTGTTACCAGCTTCTTAGGACAACCAAACCTGCTGAAAATATTTTCTTCTAAGAATTTTATTACTATTGTATCATTAGTTCTCCTTGTTGGAACAACTTCTACCCATTTAGTAAAATAACCAGTCCCTATAAAAATTCATCTATGCTATCCACTAGAAGGTGGATTTATCTCCCTTATAAAATCCAAACCTAACTATTGAAAGGGTCCTTCTACAAATATAGGGATCAAGGGTAATGGAGCAAAATTTTTCTTATTAGCAAATATATGGAATTTCTCGCAACTTCTTACAAATCTATAGATATCAGAAAATAGAGAGGGCCAAAAGAAACCAACCTTCAAGATTTTATGGGTTGTGACTTTCCAACTATAGTGATGTCGACAAAGGCATCCATGGTATTCATTTACAATTTTTATAGTCCCCTCTTCAGTTAAATGGAGCAACAAAACACTAGCTGGATCTCTCCAATATAAATTCCCAGCTATTATTACATATTTTTTAGCTTTAACATGGAGAGATTTGTATTTTGTTCTGTCTAAAGAAGAAGGGAAATTGAGGAAACAAAGATAATGAACAATACCTTTATACGCCTGAGAACAAAGATATTTAAACTTAACTTTTTTATCAGGTTCTTTACTCATACCTTGTTCTACTCCTGGCTTGGATTCACTATATTCAGCTGAAAAATTTATTCCCATGGCTTGATGATTAGCCAATGTTAAAATTTTTGCTAAACATTTTCCTTTCACCAGCTTTGTTGTTTAATATCCATATCATATTCCTGGATTTTTGCAATCTATTTTCCTCTTTTTCCATCACTGTCACTCTGAATCAACACCTCCTTAACAAAAAAATTAGGAACATAAGCAGTAATTTGAGATTGCAAAATATAAAATCTAAATTCTTTCAATTATTTTAATAAAGCTTAAGCCTGCTTCTCTAGAATATTATATTTTTGTTCTGCATCTTTTAACACTCTGCTGAAAAGTGCTACAGGTTGCTCTCTGTTCTCCTAATTTCTCTGTAGAAGCATTGTTGCCAGAGTAAAAGTGGAAGAAAAAGAGAATATGATTTGAAAAGGCTTTTGATAGTAAGGACTTAAAACACAAGTGCCTCCTGAAAATCTTCTTTGATTCTAGAAAAATATTCCCTGGTTGTTGTAGTCCACCTTACTTTTGTGTCCTTTTTCAACATTTTAGTAATTTCCTTAACAGTTTTTTTCATAGTTCAGGATAAATCTTCTTAAAAAGTTTACTCTTCCAAAAAAACTTTGAATCTCCTTTTTACTCCTTGGAAAGGGTATATTTTTTATTGCTTCAAACCTTTTTGGATCTATCCTAACCCCTTCTTTAGAAACAATATGGCCCAATAATTTACCCTCTTTCAAAGCAAAATGAGATTTCTTTGGGTTCAAGGATAAACCATACCTTCAGCATTTTTCAAAATCCTATTGTAAATGCTTTAAGTGTTCCTCATCTAACTTAGATAAAACCACAATGTCATCCAAATAAATTGCCAAAAATTTCTTCTTTTCATCTACAAAGGCTATATCCATAGCCCTCTAGAAAGTAGCCCCATCATTCATTAATCCAAAAGGCATTTTAGCATACATAAAAGTGCCCCATGGAGTATTAAACATCATTTTCTTCTGATCTTCTGGCTGCACAAAAATCTCATTATAACTAGAGAATCCATCAATCATTGACAATATTGAAGACCCCATTACTTTTTGTAAGACATGATCCATTTTAGGAAGTGGATAATTGTCCTTCAATGATGCCCTGTTTAAATTTTGGAAGTCAATATATAATCTAATCTCTCCATTCTTCTTGCTCATAGGCACTAAATTAGCCACCCACTTAGAATATCTCAGAGGAACAATTCTTATAGCCTGTAACAACTTTTTGACTTCCTTCTCAATTGATGGCAGCAATAAAGGATTTATCTATCTTAATTTTTACTTATATGGTTTAATCAATGGCTTCAAAGGAATTTTATGTTGAATGATGCTAGTATCATATGTCTTCAAATCCTCATAAGATCGTGCAAATATATCAATATATTTATTGAAAATATCTACATACCTTTGTTTTAAGTCCTTTGGAACATCCTTTGACAACCTCACCATCTCAGGTTGCTGCTCTGTTCCAAGATTGCAATCTTCAAGGTCTTCTTCTGAATATATTTTCTTTTCATGGACAACAACATCATTTGCATTAAATAATCTCTCCAAGGGTACCAAACCCTTAGGAATCACGTTATTCTTCAACTATACAGTTTTTTGATTTCCAATAGAATCTTTCAAAGGCAATTTTCTATTTGATAGTTCTTCTTGTAACTCTTCAAATTCATCCTCTTGATCAATTTCCAAATTTGAAAATTCACCCACTGTTTCTAGAAATCACCTGCAAATACTTCAAATTATCAGGAAGGGAAGGTCTACCTCTTATTTCTACTTCGTATCTGAGTCTGGGATTCAAAGGAGGTTTAAAAGTACTAGCTGCAATTACCAATGAATAAGCTAGTCTGTTACCTTCCCTAGGTACAAACTATATATTGAAAGCATAAAAGAAGTTATCTACCAAATCCCACACTTCATTTCTATACATGTTTAATCTTGGATGTCTTGTTTGACATTGATTCTTGATTTGCTTAATAATTAATTTTGAATCTCCAAAAACAGAAATATAGTGAATTCCTAGATTCTTTGTTGCTTGTAAACCAAGAATCAAAGCTTCATATTCTGCGACATTATTTGTAGAGTCAAATTCTAATTTATAGGAGAAGGGAATCATATGACCTTTAGGTGAAAGTAGTAGAAATCCTTCTCATTTCCCTTCTTTTTGAATAGGCACCATCAAAATATAACTTCAAGTCTCCATTGACTACACCCTTAACTACTAAAGGGAGTTCAACTTTTGTATCTTCATTAATTTCTGGTGGCTCTTGCAACATAAAATAGGAAAAGAAATCATTTTCTTGACTATAAGCAAGAGAATTACTTGAACCCTCCTTGGTGATAGTTTTCATGAACCTGGTCTCTCTATATAATCTCCTTTCTTCTCGTCTAAAAAATGGAATAATAGAATAAGTGAAATCTAGTTTAAGGACCCTCCCAGTTTGGCTCCCAGAGATCTTGAGAGAAACATTTTCAAATAGACTGGTACGTTTGCAACAACCACATCCATTACAATACTCCTAGTAGGAATCTGAGCTAATGATACCACCAAATCTTTAATCAATCACATGAATTTTACCTTCCTTGAATTGAAAGAATATGGGACTTTGTAGGGCTTTGTAATCTGCAAATTCAATTGCTTCATAACTAATAGTGGCATCAAATTATGAGATTCTTTAGAATCTAACATACAATTATGCAAGATGAAGGTATGCATGAGCAAAGAAATATAAAAAGGAGGTGTAGAGGTATCTTGTTCTTCTACATGAGGACCAAACATCACTACTGGTCTCTCTTCCTACAAATTAACTGCATCTGCTGAATGATTATCTTGAGAAAGATTTATAAAATTAGAAACCTGCTTCTTATATCTAGGTGTCTTTACAAGCTCTGTTAAAGGCATTGGAACCTTAAGATTCTCTAATTCTTTGATTAAATCAAAAGAATGACTTACTTTTGTTGTTCTTATTTGCTCCTCCTCATTTAAGTTCTGACTGGAAATCTTCTCTGAACTCACAAAAGGTGGTGGAAGAGGCTTATGTAACATACCTGAATTTTTTTTACTATTAGAACTTTCTCCTTGTTGAAGTATAACCTTTAGGACTACCTCAACTTACTGGTTTACTTTATCAACATGTCCTGGAGACTGTTGTTGTACTGTATTCTTGTTTTCTATTTTGCACCATCCGGGAGTCTTGATATTTTTCTAGATTGAAGATCATATTTTTTATACAAATCTTCTTTCATAAAATCTGAAAATTTCTTATTATATCCTTCGATTTCTTCTTCCTCTCAAGAGACCTAAAAATATGAGTTAAAATCATCTTTTATAATCTCTTCTTCTACTTCATCACATAATGTAAAAATTTGATTATCATGTTCCTTAAGAGATTCCTCCACTGCTTCCTCTGTTCCATCCTCAATGTACATAGGTGGTTGTATTTTATCTTGATCCTTTCTTTCTCCCTGCATAATGTGCAGTAGCTGCCTCCTAAATTGAGGATTGAAATTTCTATTTTGAGCTTGCTGAAACTGCCTTGGTACATTTTTTCTCTCTAATTCCATTTTCACCAAGTTGTTAGATATATTTTTAGTGACCTTAGTCATTTCATCAAGATTTTTCTCATGAGAGTCTTTTGGTTGACTGACAACCTTTGCTTCCTCTTCTTTTCCCTTACCTTTGTCCTGCACTTGTTTCTTTAGCTTGATTTTTCTTGCAACAAACAAATTAGCTTCGATCTCTAGTGCATCAGTTGATCCAGGTTGATATTGGTGGCCACCCACCTATTCCACTTGGACCCCCATGATTGTTTCTTCCATATTTTTTTAGTTTCCTTAATTGTAGCAAAATTTACTATTTTTGGTAGTTTTTCAGGTCCTAAACTTCCAGAGCCGTTTTGAGCCCTAAATGATGCGTTCATGGAAAATCTATGATGATGAAGATGAGTTTTCTTTCTAATTCACTCTCAAAGTAAGGGGAAGTTTGTAGCCACATCCATGGCCCCCGGTAGGGGTTCCTCTAAGCAGCAGAGGCAGGTTGATGTGGTCGTGGAAGAATACAGGGACATATTTTGCTCACCCATAGGGGTACCCTTGCATTGTTAAGTCAAACATCCAATCGATCTGACTCACGAGCACTACTACCTAATGGGATGATACATCACCAGTCCATTCTATAAAACGAAGAGATCAAGTGGAAAATCTAGGAATTAGCGCAAAAAGAGCACATCCGACCACGTTCCTCATGTTGTGGGAGCCCAATTGTACTTGTAGAGAAGAAGGATGGGACTTGGAGGCTCTGCATTGATTATAGGGCACTAGACAAAATCATTGTCACGAACAGGTATCCAATCCCACAGATTGATGACCTGCTTGACTAACTCAAGGGGACCAAGTATTTCACCAAGATTGATTTGAAGTATTTTTACCACTAGGTTCTAATCGAGCCCACGGATGTATGGAAGACTGCCTTTAAATCCAAGGAAGGCCTTTTTGAATGGTTGGTTATTCCCTTCGAGTTGAAAAATGCCCCTACCACTTTTATGAGGCTAATGGATGACATCTTGCGGCCCTTCACCAACTCATTCGTGGTGGTTTATCTGGACAACATCCTCATCTTTAGCAAGAGGTGGGAAAAGCACTTGCAACACATTCGGCGGGTT
>APFE030916417.1:37099-86287 GCA_000404065.3 Pinus taeda
TCAAGAAGAAGACAAATGCAGAAGGGAAGGTGGAGAAATACAAAGCTTGGTTCGTAGCAAAAGGTTATTCCCAGGTGCCGGGAATTGATTTTGGTGATATTTTTTCTCCTGTTGCCAAGGTAACTTCTATTATATTACTTTTATCTGTTGCTGCTGCTTTTGATTTTGATCTAGAACAGATGGATGTGAAGACAACATTTCTTCACGGGGATTTGGAAGACTAAATCTACATGAAGCAACCTGAAGGCTTTGCGGTGAAGGGTAACAAAGAACTAGTATGCAAGTTAAGAAGTCTCTGTATGGGTTAAAACAGTCACCGAGGATGTGGTATCAGAAATTTGATACATTTATACGAGGACTTGGATTCACCAGAAGCAAAGCAGATCATTGTGTGTATTTGAAATTAATTGGTGACCGTGTTATTTATCTGGTCTTGTATGTTGATGATATGTTGTTGGTTGGAAATGACAAAGAAATTATCTAGGATTTGAAGACCCAATTGTCCTCCAAATTCGACATGAAAGATCTCGGTGCTACAAACTATATTTTGGGCATGGAATTAAAAGAGATCGGGCAAAGAGGAAGCTCTGGTTAAACCAGAGGAAGTATGTCGAGACAATATTGCAGAGGTTTAATATGCAGGATATTAAACCGGTGAAGGTTCCTATTCCTGTAGGGTGAGGTTTTCTGCTGAACAGTGTCCCAAGACACAAGAAGAGGAAGAGGACATGTCCCGTGTTCCATATGCAAGTGCAGTCGGTAGCTTGATGTATGCCATGGTCTGTACTAGACTAGACATTGCACATGCAGTGGGAGTATTGAGCAGGTTTATGTCAAAACCAGGGAAGGAGCACTGGACAGCAGTGAAGCGGGTTTTCAGGTATTTGCGTGGCACTAGTGATTATGGTTGTGCTACCAAGGAAGACCAGGATTGGACAGAGTGTTGGATATTCATGGCTTTGTTGATGCAGACTGGGCTGGAGATCTGGATCAGAGAAGATCTACAAGTGGGTATGTGTTTAACCTATTTGGAGGTGCAGTCAGTTGGATGAGTAAGAAACAATCTGTAGTGGCACTATCAACTACAGAGGCAGAATACATGGCAGCCACTCAGGCAAGCAAGGAAGCAGTTTGGTTGCAGAGATTGTGTTCAAGTATGGGGTTGGTACAGGGAGCTATAAGGATAGACTGTGACAGCCAAAGTGCAATTTTCTTGGCAAAGAACCCTGCTTATCATTCAAAGACAAAGCACATTGATGTTCAGTATCACTTTGTGAGGGATATGATAGAAGACAAAAAGGTGTTGCTGGTAAAGGTGGACACTTTGAAGAATACTGCAGATGCATTGACACAATCTGTGAGCTCTGAGAAGTTCTCTTGGTGTAGAGAAACAATGGGCATTTCAGGGCTGGAAAAATGACTAAGCTCTCCTATGGCCCCCTGTGGAAAGAAAACAACAAGTGGGAGATTGTGGGGTTGTGTTATATTCTTTCCACGACTAACCCACGTAGTCAATGTGGGGGTTAGGGGGGGGCAGAGCCCCCCCTTCGTTGCACCGATGCGTAGCGGGGGGGTCACAAGGGGGGCGGCAGCCCCCCTGTCCAGGGGGTTTGAGGAGGGCGGGTGGCCCCCCTCTAAGGGGTCCGGGGTAGCGTCCCGGGGAAATTTTTTTTGGACCCTATATTAGTTTGGGCGAACCTACCTATGGTTTTCAGTCCATGGTTTTGGACGCGATGGTTTTTTGGTCCATGGTATTGGATGCTTCAGCATGTATAAATATGTATTGTAACATTGAAAGGAACATAATGAAAAATCAATCTGGTAGTCCCAGTTTTGGGATCCAATGGGAAATCTCTGTGTATATGTTTTTTATGTGTTATGCTCTCGCATTTTTATTTTTCTTATGATTTAGAATTCGTATGCAGGTAATTTCTGTACGAGGTTAAAACCTACATATAAATATAAAAAAGAGGAGCTTGGTTGCTTGGATTGGGCCCTAACCCAAGAGCTTCATCCCTTTGAGGTAACTCAAAGCTAGCTCAAAAAGGATCTCATCTTTATTATCAAAATAATAATAGGATTACATGAAACTGTTAACAAAAGTAAGCTCGAAGTTGAGCAGAGCAAAGCTACAACAAAAATTTAAAAATTTGACTAACTTCCTATTGAGGCCATAGGCCTCTCTACTTATACAACTGAAGCTCCAAACAACTTCCTTAAAATCAGGGAGACTTGGCTTCGAAAACTTGAGATAAACAAAAGTTATCCTCCACTTGCTTGGCTGCCTCCTAGTGCATTGATTTGGCTATTTTTGCTCTGAGCTTCATGAAGGAGATTTCGATGTGGGGAGTCATAAATGAGGGGGACACCCTCCTATAAATCATCTCCCTTGTCTTCTTCGAATATTTGTTGCCAATTGTCCATTAAATCTTTGACTTTGTCTCCAAAATTCAACAAAAATATACATTAGACAGATATTAGGCTCCATGGCATAATAACCAACCTAGCTCACACTAGAAGCATAAATATAATCGAAAAAAATGTAATAAGCTAAGAGAATGGTGGATTAAACTAAGTTAGGAGGCACAATGAGCCCATATAATTACCCATTTATGGGGCCAATCAGAAGGCCACCTCTATTTATACTAAAACATTGAGCACAAGTGGGGATTATTTGGTTGTTGGCCAACCTTAACGAATTGTCCCATAACACAAATAAATTCATATATCCATGAATACTTATCATAATCAGATGATCTTTAGATCAATCCTACACCTCTCGATGAGAGGGATCCAAGAAAATATTAGCTTCCATTAATAAGATGATCCACATGGAGTTTGGCCCTAGTTTCCAATTTTAACACTCCCTCTCAACTAGGGAGAAATCCATCTACTGATCCATATGTCCGACTGTACTATCTCTGCCATTAGTGCCCTGCATTGCTCTTCTCTGCTGAGCTCTACTCTACCAAGCTTTTCTTTTCTCTGCTGAACCATGAAGAAGAAGAATTTATCGAGAATGTCTCATACCATTCTCTACTGACCCGAAGTCAGTTTCATCTGAAGAGAGTATGTCACATCACTCTTACTAGCCAGAAGTCAGTTTTATTGATCCCATATCAATATCACAAGGGAGTGTCTCAAACCACTCATATTGATCCCAGATCAATTTCATTTCTCTTAGAACAATGGAGGTCATCCTATCATAGGGAGTACAGTAGATACATCGATGCGTCAGTCGATAGTACTACTATGGTCCCTAACCCCATTTCCTACTCATTGAACAGATGAGAGGTACTTCCCATGAGTCCCAAAATACATGGGTAGGATGCCTTGACAGAGAACTAATCATCATGTCCACAGGAGAATGAATCATCTTGCCCCACAGTTTCCACAGGAGAACTAATCATCTCGACCCACAGGAGAACAAATCATCCTATTTCACAGTTTCTATGGGAGAACTAATCATCCCGACCCACAGGAGAAATAATCATCTTGTTCCATAGTTGTCATGGGAGAACTAACCATCCCGGCCCACAAGAGAACTAATCATCTTGTTCCACAGTCACCATGGGGTATCACTGGGGAATGTTGAATCTTTCATATTGTACATAGTGCACCACCAGGGGAGCCTAGGTGAGTTGCCCTATGGTCGTATGTTGCTCCAGTAAGTACCTCAAGCCCCCCAGAGCTCCCAGATCTCAATGCATGCAACATGCAGGACCCTTATAAGAAGGTCTCTCAAAGACTCCAAGTTGTTCAGCAAAGTCACATATTTGACCTTTCCCTAGGGCTTTGACAAAATGTTTGCGACCTATACATATGTCTCAATGCGATGGGGCCTCCTTGCTTATCGACTTACCATATCCTAGATAAGGCAGTGTATGATGTCTATCTGCTGGAGCAACCATTGAATATGGGATTCCTCAATAATCGAATCCCCCCTTTGGTTGTCACATAGAATCATAGTGGTATTCATCATGTGTACAAACAACTCACTGAAGAGCTTCTACAACCATGCAACTTCACATGAGATCATACTCATAACTATGTATTCGGTATCGGTGGTGCTTATAGTAACCATCTTCTACTTCCTGCTCATCCATGATATCGAATCAGAATCCAAAGAGAACCAACATTGAGAAGTTCTCTAGTGATCCTCCACACTGCCTACCCAGTCAACATTCGAATATTCATGCAGTTTTATATTTCTGGCAGTGTATCTCAATCCATGAGAGATTGTGCCCTAAAGATATCTTAGAATATTCTTGGCACCAATCCAATGAGGCTCAACCAAATATGAGCTCACCATGCTAATTGTAAAATATTTGTCTGGATAGAAGTTCACCAAGAACATCAATGTGAATGAGTTTATGAAACTTAAAGGCATTTCGCAAATCCGGTCCAACATCACTACCATATAACTTTTGAAAGTTAAGATCCTCGAGGTAGTCACAAGCTTGTAGTTTATCATTCCACATCTAGAATCCAACTCCCTCTTACTTCTGCAAATGGGAGGGTCTGCACCTATCAGAAATAGGTCATCCTCATAAGGTGCCGATATGAGAGGTCTATCATCCACAACCTTCGATTAATGGTTTGGATCGGTTTCACTGCTAGTGAATCTCAACTTCATCAGAAAGTTATCAATCCTCTCATACTACACCTGGGGTGTTTTGCTTCAAGCCATAGAGGGATTTCTTCCACCTATATACATGAGATTCTTGATCATGAATCTCAAACTCCTTTGGTTGTTCTAAACCTGTGGACCTGCTACATGAGGGGAATGGTCCCCTTATAAGATTTTCCTTCGGTACATCTCAGACATGTACCTTCATGCTCTTCTTGAATTCAGGCATCCCTATCACCATTTGACTCACATCAGGTAGGGCCCCATAGGTAGACCTTTGGTGTTATAGATGCGATATGTCAATTGACATGATCCCCAATGGACCATCCTACAACTTGATACAAATTGCCAACCCTGAACCCGTGAGAAAAAGCATCTTTAAAAATTATATTTTAACACGTACCTTTCCATCGATGGATGCCACCCTGAAACCTTTGACTTCCATTTCCGAGATGGACACCAGGTTGTTCTTGTGATTAGGTACATAAAAGAGATTCTTGTAAATGAGTAGAGTTACCCTCATTCAATTGAGGGGTAACATTCCCTACGCCCTTTCTGGGATAGGTAGCATCAACTACAAGTATAATCCCACGGTTGTTTCCATCTCTACCAAATTTGAGAGAGAACCCTTCTATCCGATGAGGTGCCTTGAAGCACTACAATCAATAAGCCAGATTCCCAAAGAATCTGAAGGAGAGGGCCAATACAAGATAACTCTTCTTTATCTTATCAGAAACAACATTTGATTCTTCATACTTGGGGTTCCTTGCTTTCTTTGAAGAGTTAGTCATTTCCTTGATGAACTACATTACTTGTCATTCCTCTGATCATTGAATATGTCCCTGGAATGATTATTATCATCATCAAGTGATGTGTCCCTACCTTAGACACTCCTTTACATAATGGCCAAACTTATTACAACCAAGGAATCTACCTTTCCTTCCACCCTTAGCTCCGAGCTTCCCATTGAAGTGACCTTTAGGTAGGCCATCAAAAAATTCTGTTGCACCATTCCGATAACATTCTCTTCTTCGACTTCACCCTTGGTGAATTTGAAGAGGGATGAGGAATCCATTGATCCCTTTTTTTCCTTTCCCAACTGTCTTTAGCGATTTCTCTTTCACTCTTGCTTGGGCATTGCCTTCACCTTATCTCTGATACCATGTTGAATTTCAGGTATGTTCTATGCTTAGAGCAATTTATTTCGATTTTCATAGTTAGCTCAATATCTTTTCCAGATTAGCAATCACATCAGCATTAAAGTAAACCACGGATAGAACATAAACATAAATCGTAGAAGACAAGCCAAGACAAGAGGACACAAGATGTGGTGCTAGCCAGGGACAAACCCTAATGTGGGGAAACCCTTGATCAATTCTTCTTATATGTTCTTCAATAGTTCAACAGAGAGAGAGAGAGAGAGATAATATGTTTACAATAGAAATCAACACTTTGACTTATCTAGACAAGAGCATAGATCATCTCTAAGAAGATGATACATGAAATCAGTTGAAGACATGTTGCTTCAACTAATTCTCTAAGGTGACTCCTTAACCTATTGTTGTGCTGCATTTCATCATCATGTTGCACCTCACCGTTCTACACCATGTTGCACCCATCATCACTATGTTGCATCTCATCATGCTTCATCAATCATGACTATACCCATCACTGTACTGCATTATGTGCCATTGTTGCACCATGTTTCCATACTAACCTATGTGTTGGCTGCATCTTGCTTGCTTGTTGCCCCTAGCTTGCTTGTTGTCCCTAGCATGCTTGTTATCCTTAGCATTCTTGTTGTTGCATGCTCGCTCTCCCTTGCATGCTAGCTGTAACATTGCATGCTTGGTGTATTTGTTGCTAAGTACCATACAACTGTCCCAATGTTAGTTAGTTGTCCCTTACATTCTGCTCTCCTTTAGAGACAGATTCTCTAGTTGTTCTGACAGTTCCAGATTTTTCCCTCTATGTCAGCTTTCCTGCCTGTTCTTGCAGTTCCCAGTAGTTCCGACAGTTTTGACAATTCTAGTTGTTCCCGATAGTTCTGGCAGTTCCAGCAATTCCAACTATTCTCAGCAGTTCTAGCTTTTCTAGATTTTCTTGGCAGTTCCGGCAATTCCGGCTTCTGCCCCCTGCATCAGTTTTCCTGGCTATTCCGGCTGTTCTTGACAGTTCCTAGCAGTTTTAGCAATTCTGGCTATTCCTGACAGTTATGTCTACTCCCGATAGTTCCAGCAGTTCCCAGAAGTTTCGAAAATTCCAGCTATTCCTGGTAGTTCCGGCTTTTCCTGGCAATTCTGATAGTTCTGGCAATTCTGGCTATTCCTAGTAGTTCCAGCAGTTCCAGCTTCTATCCTCTAGATTAGGCAACGTTATCCCTTAGTATCTCTCCTCCTGCTAAAACCCAATGACAAGTAAAGAGGAAGAGATCCCAAGTGTGTTGAAATCAATTGAAGGCCACCTCTGTTTATACTAAAATGTTGAGCACAAGTGGGGTTTATTTGGTTGCTGGACAACCTTGACGAATTGTCCCATAACACAAATAAATTCATATCTCCATGAATACTTATCGGAATTGGATGATCTTTAGATCAATCCTACACCTCTCAATGAGAGGGATCCAAGAAAAATATCAGCTTCCATTAATAAGATGACCCACATGGAGTTTGGCCCTAGTTTCCAATTTTAACACATATTCTCCATCATTATCACTCCTAAGAACCTTCACTTTCCTGCCAATGTCTTTTTCAACAAGTGCTTTAAATTCACAAAATTTAGAGAACGTATGATATTTCTTCTACATGATGAAAATCTAGCAGTTACGTGAGAAACCATCTACAAATATTACATAATACATGTGCTTGGCTGTGGAGGCTATCAAGAATGGTCCACACACATCTGAGTGAACTCTTTCAAGAATCGCTTGTGCTTGATTCTCCTTATCATGAAAGGTGGCTTTGGTGTACTCCCCTAATGTACACCCTTTGCATGTATCTTTATGCTCTAGTGTACCCTTGCGAATTCCTGTAGAAATCTGTTGCATGATATTCAAATCTCCATGGTGCAAGTGATCCAATCTTCTATGCCACAGTTGACTGATGTCTCGACTCTACACCTCTACTTCTGTGCTCAAAGCAGCACAATCTTATACATCCAATTTTTAGAGGTTCCTTGCCCGAACCCCACTCCACTTCACTTGTCCTGAGGCTATGTGATTAGGGAAATCCTTTCCTTTTCTAAATATCACATCATAGCCACGGTTCTCCAACATAGAAAATGAAACCAAGTTCTTCTTCAGACCTAGAACATACATGACATATTTTAATGTGAGAGGAGAATTGGACTCCCTCTAAAAATTAATAATACCAATCTCGGTTGCATTATACCTTCCATCATCCACCATTTTGATGTGCATATGGAGTTCCTTATTATCCAAGTCACTGAATAATTATTTGTTTCCGTTCGTATGGAATGAGTCTCCTCTATCCATATACCACACACTACCCATCATCGATCTCACCATGCAAACAATAAGGATGAAATCCAACTCGAATTATGAAGTTAGAGATTCACATGTCACATCTTCTAAGGACTTCTTGTTGGCCTTCTTGTGCATACACTTCATGGCATTGTGTCCCAACTCATGATAGTAAAAGCATTTAATCTTTGATGAGTCCTTCTTTTTGCTGCCCTGACTAGAATCTAATTTGGAATGGGATTACTTCCCTTTCCATTTCTTCGCCTTTCCAGCTAAGGCAAAATTCTCCTCATAATCATGCTTGGATGAGGATCCACATCTGGTGTTTTGTTGAATCTCTTCTTGCACCAAGTCAAACCTCAATTCTCCCACTCTGGTAGCTTCTCCCTCCCATTTATCAAATCCAGGTAATTATGCTAGCTCTTAGGAAGGCCTATAAGTGTTAGGATGATCAAATTATCTTTAGCAACTGTAACACCAACACTTCCAAGATCATTTCGAAATTGGGTGAACTTGGTCAAGTACTTTGGTATTGTGTCACCCTTCTCCATCTTGATTTTCCTGAGCTTGTCCTTCAATTCCAGCTTCCTATGGTCACTGTTATTCTAAAATAGATCAATCAAGGCCTTCCACATTGCATATGGAGTCTCCTTCTCATGGAAGTTTGAGACAATATGATCTAAAACTCCTTCTAGTAGTATCCTTATTTCCTTTGCAACACATTTCCTCCACTCTTCCATATCTTGAGCATCAGTTGTTGGAGGCTTAGGAATATCAATGTCTATGAATTCCTTCAGCCCATTATCTTCCAACACTACCTCCATCCTATCCATCCAAGAAATTTAGTTCGAACTACACTCAAGGGCATATTCGAGTCTCGATTTGTAGAATGACATCATGCTAGCACTAAATTTGTATTCTTCTCTTTTAGAGTGATTTTTGCTCTGATACCATGTAGAAATTCCTCGTATTCTTCTCTTTTAGAGTGATTTTTGCTCTGATACCATGTAGAAATTCCTTGTAGATTCAAACTTCTAATTGTAATTTACTAAAACAATAGACTTGAATCTACCCTATTCGTTAGCAAAAACAATTAAACAAATTTGAAATCATGAAGCATACAAGAGAAAGAGTTCAATCAACACATTACACAATGATTTCTTGGGGAAAGCCACTGCTAAAACCCTTTCTATCTATATATTGCATTAGTCATAAAATATATGAATATTACAATGCTTTTCTCAATCTCTGGCAACCTATGCACTATCTCTATCTGTCTCACAGCTTCCTAGACAAGCCCAATCTAATACTTAACCAATTTCCTACTTGCCTAAGTCCCTATTTCCTTGCGTTGTTTCCTTGGGAACTATCCCCCTATTAATTCCTTGGGATATTTATTTGCGTTGTTTCCTTGGGAATTATCGCCCTATTAATTCCTTGGGATATTTCATTGTGTTTTTTCCTGGGGAATTATCTAAGCTTTATGAGGAATGAGACTATAAATTGACAACAGAAAATGTTACAAGTTCATAAAAAAACAATAGTAAGAAAATAGCTCAATTGTTTTTATTAAATGGTAAAAATTTCATAAGACTACATAATGAGAAACTTCATGGCTTTGTGACAATGGTGAAGGCTCATATTTATATTATTTATGGGTGTCTTTTCATCTAGAGTCATGCACTTTTGTTATATTCAAATATCATAGGTTACAAAAAACCATGGGTGAATACTATAAATCACTATGGTAAAAACTAACGAATGGTTGAATATGGTTAAGATAATTGTATAATTACATTTTTATTTTGTTTTCTTCCACCTTTCAAAATGCATGGGTGGATACCATGGTTTACCAAAACCATGGGCTTGTAAACCACTAGTAGTAGAAAACAATTATTGACCTCAAAAATTCACCAGCATCCACTTGGATCAATCCTCTCCCCTTAGCAATAAATGGTATATATTGTGTAAATTTCCCTCATTCGATGTGGAAAAATTGTTGAAATTTCCTCCTGGTGAAACACTTTCCTTGGTGAAGAATTTTCCTTGTTTTGACAACTTGGTAGAGTAATGTATTCTACTATTGCATAACCTTCATCTCGGTGCCCATTATTTAATCCATTGTTTCCTAAAACTTATGTGGAACTTGATGTTGCTCATGTCACTATTTGTACTTGGAATTGGATTTTACAAGAAACCATGAAGCTATTGTTGGAGGTGTTGGATCCATTCAAAAATTTTTGATGCTTTATTTTCCATGGCCTAAGTATGGGAGGATTTTGTTGGTGAATATGGAGTCAAAAGAGTGACATCCATAAAGTTTATTGGATAGAACCCCAAACATGTCTAAAAAGAGTTATGACCAATAAAGTTGTGGAGAGGTTTGCTATAGTTATGTTGACATTACAGAAGGTTGTAATCCCATGTATGTGTATGTTTGACCTAGAAATGTAGAGGATCCCTTATAGGTTGGGTGAATATGTCTCTAGACCCTTCTACAATATTTTCTACTTGTGTGTGCTCATAGAGAGAGCTTGTGATGAAACTGTTGTGGTTGCAATGTCTTGTTTTTCACCTTATAACAAAACCATGGAGAGGAAAAACTTGAAAGTATGATAGACTACCTTTCAATAATGTTTTTAGGAGATTAATGGAATTGTGATAGTCGAAACTATCTCTGGTTAGATGATCCCCTAGAGTAACACTAAAATTATGACATAAAGACTCATAAAAATCATGGTGTTTCCACATATAAGGTTGTCCTAGAAGAACATCACAAACTTTGAGAGGAGAAACATAACAAAATATTCTTTGAAGGGATTGGTGTTGTAAGACTAGTGACATTGTTGGTTGACATTGATATCTCATACATGGTGTAGAGTCCGAAGATTTTCTTACCATGACATCCCTTTTTGCCTAATATTCCTCTCTTTTCCTATATATTTACCACCTAAATAAAGCCATATCCACCAAGTTTTGATGAAGGTATGCAATAATATTTCTTCTTATTCATGTTTGTCTTTATACCCTATTGTTTTGTTAAAGAATGCAATTGGATACAGAATCAGTCTGTTTCCATAGTTGATCCAGATTTCTAGAGCTGTCTCCATTGTTTGCAAGGTTCAAAAGCTCCAGGTCAGCAACAAAGGATGTAGATGGATAGGGAATGGTTTCCTCGTGGATCCCTTCCTATCCCCTTGAAACTGTTTGTTAAGATAAGTGCAGGAGATCACGATCAAACCCCAAGTCAACTGCAAGATTGTCGCTGAAACGAAATCCAAGTGCAACTGAAATCTTATCGATTTTCTTTCGGAATAGAAAATCGAAGATTTAGCGATATAGTTTAGCTAAGATAAAGATGTTATGCTTAAATTACTCATGTTGCTATGCCAGAGACCTTTTATAAAACTTATGGTCGTACTGTAATTTGGTGCGCGTCGGATGATATAATTTTGAAATAGTTTGTGAATTTCATTTGCTAGCAATAGAATTGGTTTTGTGTGTATGCATTGTGTTGATTAAAGATTGTGAACTGATCTGTGGAGGGCCCCTACAAATAATGACAGGTCTTAATCAACTTCAATTCGATTCCTTTTCATTCCTTGAATACTTTGTTTTGTGTCAAAATGCAACATAATGAATTCACCAATGAATCATTATTTGCATAAGTAATTTCATCTGCTTCATACCTAGTTTATCTTGTCATTTGAATTTCTTTATACATGGTACATCATGGTTACTTCATTTTCTTATTATTTAGCATAGTTCAAGTGTGTTTACTTCATAGTATAGATGTTGCTTGAAATATCTTGTTTGAATGAAAATTGAATAAGTAAAAGTGTAAGAGTTTTCTCCTAAACAATTGAGTTCAGACAATATTTCTTCACAATTTATAGAATAGGTTTCTTTTTGCACTTAGTGAATTAGAAGCTACAGCATAAAGATTCAAGACCAAAAATCTCAAAACAATCTAATACAAGTAGGATCACTCTCATAACATCCATAAACTAATTAGATATATAATAACTCCCAAAAAATTAGCTAACAACTCTAAGGATTACAACTCTAATATAATTAACAAACACCACCTCCATATTCATCTTAAGTTTAGATCCTAACAAATACATAATGACTTATTGAATAAATTCTGGCACATATTGTGCACCTGTACTTCAATAGTCTACGCACCCTAGTTAACAATTTATGATTGACAATTTAAAGATGTTAAATTGGCCAAACATTTTGGTGCCATTGCCGGGGAAGTATGAATAGAAGTTAAAAATAAATAAATCGAAACATGATATGCATAGCGATAGAGACTTTAGAGGTAGATTTGTAGGGAGAGGAAGAAGTTTAATTCCGAAAAATCCACTCACTTCACCTAGACTTCGAGAATCCACACCACCTACTCAAACTCGAATTCCTTTTAGAGGTCAACAAAGGCTTCCTGAAATATCAAGATTAGAAATCAAATCCAGAACTTCACCCACTTCTTCTACTGAAGCTGTAATTGAAGAAACTCCTACATCCCCAACTACAGGAGTAACCTTTCTATCCTCCACTGGTGAGCAAATTTTGGGAGAAAAATTAGGAGTTCCTAGTGAAGAAGAGGAATTGGAAACTTATTCTTAGCAACCATTGATAGAGGAACTAGAAAGATTAGAAGAAAACTATATTAGCTTCAAAGAATCTATCATGGCTAAAGAAGGAGAAGGAGAAGTACACAATGTCCATGGCAAAGAAGATAGGATTGGAGGAAGAGGAAGAGGAAGAGGAAGAGGAAGAGGAAGAGGTAGAGGTAGAGGAGGGGGTAGAGGCATAGGAAACCAAGATCCTTCTAGATTCCCTATTCTTGATGAATATACAACCCTCACAATGAAAAATATATCACCCTCAATTCTTCCTAATTTCCACAAGAAAACAAATGAAGATCTGGAGACATTTCTTTTCGAATTTGAAGTATTATGCATATCGTATGACTATCAGCATGATGCTCAAAAGTTAAATTTTTTCCCTGCCACATTAAAAGACTTATCATTAAAATTATTCATGAGTTTAGGAGTGCATTCTACAAAAACATGGAGACAAATGAAAGAGGATTTCTTAGGCAAATATAGATATTATTGTATGCCTAGTAACCTTAAATATGAAGTCTTCAAAATGACACAAAAAGAAGATGAAAATATTGAAGACTTGGTAGAAAGGTTTGTTTATAATGTTAAAAGAGAAAAAATGGATAATTTGGATGAAGAAACCCTAAAAGCCCTCTTACTCATAGCTATTAAAGATGAATGGATCGATCTCCTTAACCTAATTGGGAAAGGAGATATTTCCCAACTACCATTTGTAGATATTTGTGATTTATGTGTACATATCTCAAGGGGTAAAGCACGATTTGGAAGGAGTCTTAGAGACCCTCTCTTGTCATGAATTAACAAATCCACAGCTGGGACAGTCAGCAGGGAAAAAATAGGAAATTTGCTTGACACCTTCAAAACAGATGTCTTAGGGAGCCTAAGTGAGCATATAGACACCCTTAAAATAGAAAACAAGCAAAATTCCAAACATGTTTCATTATCTATCTTCTGTCCCAAATGTCAGAAGAAACATGCTCTAAGAGAGTGTCCCTTAGACTCAAAAGCCATAGAAACCCGTGTCATATGTGCAAATAATCATGATACAAAGGAATGCCCATCCTTACCAGGTCTTAAGGCTGTATTTGATGATGAAGGAATATCAAAATCAGTAGACCCTCTCTACTCTATAGCCAAAGACTATGGCAAAACCCCAACCAAATCAATCACAAGGATTTAGACCACACCAATTCACCCAGTCTTCAGAAAATAATTGGAATTCAGCTTGGCTGCCTTGGGCTCTGCCATAGTCACAACCTTGGAATCAAGGATGGAAAAAACCTCATGGAGCCTATGCTCAATATCAACAATACTCACTATCTTACCTTCCACCAAAATTTTTACCCCCATCTAATCAAATTCCTCAAGCTAATCAATTACCACAAGTTCCAGTTCAGAATCAAAACCCACAACTTTCCTACCATTTCCACAAAAATCAAATCAACTACCCTCTCAACCACTTCTGAATCCTAATAATAGCATAGCACAACAACCATTGTACAACATGGAGGGTTAGAATTCTCAAACTTATGTAATAACTCCACTACATCTAAACAATGTCCAATTAAGGTCTGGAAGAGTATTACCAAGAAAACCTTCTATTATCATTCAAGAAACAAGATCTGATCTTCAAAAAGACAAAAATCAATCAGAAGAAGAGGAGACTTCTCTCCCTCAAAAAGAAAATAAACAAACAAAAGAAATTCCAATAAATACTCCTATCATAGAACAACCCTCGATATCAGTTAGACCACCTTTCCCTGAAAGTTTGAAAATCGATGGAGTAGAGAAACAAATCGTATTGCCTAATTACAATATGATGGATGAATGGAGAAATGTTTGTATTAAGATTCCTTTATTACAAGCCATAAAAGAAATACCAATTTTTGCAAAAGCAATTAAGGAATTAAGTACACAAAGATCAGGGAGAAGAAGAAAAGATATAAAAAGAATTCTGTTAGTCAAAAAAATTGCAGACATTATGATGGGGAAGATGGCAATTCAAAAATATTTAGATCCAGGAAGCCCCATTGTAAAAATTCACATCAATGGAACTGAAATACCAAACACATTAATTGATCTAGGAGCAGCCATAAACATAATGAGTAAATAAGTTATGGACACACTTAGGCTTCCTAACCTTCAGTAAACACCAACCTTGTTGCAATTAGCAGATAGGTCTATTGTTAAACCAAACGGTGTGTTGGAAGATGTTTGTGTATCCTTAGATTCTTGGGAATATCCTGTTGATATCATGGTCTTAACACCCAAGAATAATTTAGGAGGACATCCATTAATTCTAGGAAAGCCTTGGTTGGCTACAACTGATGCTTTCATAGGTTGTAGATTAGGCAATATGTTTATCTCAAATGGAAATTCTACGAAGAAATTTACATTATATCCCCCTACAAGAATAACAATAGATACAAAAACTGAAGAATGGATAGAAGATGAAGAATATATACAACCTATTTTTCGTTACTGAACAAGTAAAGGTGGAAGACAAACTTTTAAATTTACTAGAAAATAATGAATCTTCCTCACATTATGATCGTAATCGAAATGAGTATCTCTCATATAAACAAGTATCATTGCTGTCCATGGAAAAATTTGGGAATTCCCCGATGGAAATATTTCCAGGAAAAACCTTGAATGCCAATAACAACCTGGAAGAAATGCAAAAGAATCAATTGATCGAAATTTTACAGAAGCATTCTTCTGCTTTTGCATGGGAATACACTGACACGAGAGGGATTGATCCTAAAACTTGTATACATCATATCTACATTGAACAAAATGAAAGACCAATTAGACAACCTCAACGGAGAATGAACCCAAACCTAATAGAAATTGTTAAGGAAGAGTTGCAGAAACTATTAAATGTAATTTTCATCGATCTAATATCCGACAATTAGTGGGTTTCACCCTTAGTAATCATTCCTAATAAGTATTGGAAATGGAGAGTATGCATCGATTATAGGGAATTAAACAAAGTAACATTAAAAGACCACTTTCCATTAGCTTTCATAGACCAGGTCTTAGACACATTAGCAGGAAAAAAATATTTTTCCTTCTTAGACAGGTTCAGTGGATATAATTAGATTCACGTAGCCCCTAAAGATCAAGATAAAACCACGTTCACTTTTCCATGGGGAACTTATGCTTACTGGGTACTTCCCTTTGGGTTATGTAATTCTCCAACAACATTCCAAAGAGTAGTCCTCTGCATTTTCTCTAACCTTAGTCATGATTGTGTGGAAGTGTACATGGATGATTTCACAATCTATGGGGATTCTTTCAATAAAACACTAGAAAATTTAGAAAAAGTCTTAATAAGATGTAAAGAAACAAATCTCTCATTAAGCAATGAAAAATGCTTCATGATGTTTAATGAAGGAATTGTTTTAGGTCATCATATTTGAGGAGATGGAATCAATGTAGACTCATCTAAATTTGAAGACATTTCTAAGTTATTAGTGCCAAGTTGTTAAAAGGATGTTAGAAGTTTTCTCGGTTTTATGGGATACTATAGAATATTTATAGAAAACTTCACAAAAATTGCATCCCAATCTTTAAACTACTCACCAAAGATTGTGAATTTAGTTTGGATTCCGAATGTCAAGCTGCCTTTGAAGCTTTGAAAAAGAGAATTTTTGAAGTACCCATCTTAAAAGGAACTAACTGGAAATTGGCTTTCCATATCTCAACAGATGCTTCAGATTCAACCTTAGGGGCTATGTTAGGACAAAAATATATTAATCCTTATGCAATTTATTATACCAGTAAAAATCTAATTCCTCCAGAGTTAAATTATACTATAACCGAAAATGAGATTCTAGCTGTAGTTCATGCCATTAACAAATTTAGACATTATATAACTGGCTATGAAACGTTTGTTCACACAAACCATTCTGCCATTAGATACTTAACAAATAAACCAGTCACTAATGGAATATTAACTAGATGGCTCCTACTTTTACAAGAATTCAACATAACCATTCTAGATAGGCCACGAAAAGAGAACACAATTACCAATTTTCTATCTAGTATACAAAATGAAAATAATGATCAACCCGTAGAAGATAAATTTCTTGATGAATATCTTTTTGTAGTATCTACTAAATCACCTTGGTATGTAGATATTGCTAACTATTTGGCCACAGTAAAAATGCCATTTCATTTATCCCCTAGAGAAAAGAAAAGAATAGTCCACAATAGCACATCCTATTCATGGATAAATGAAGAATTATGCAAGACAGGACCAGATCTCATCATCAAAAGATGTGTTCGGGAGGATGAAATATTAGAGATACTTAAAGTTTGTCATGATGAGCCATGTGGAGGACATTTTTCTGACAAGAGAACTTCTTACAAAATCTTTCTTTTAGGATATTATTGGCCTTCCATTTTCAAGGACACCAAGGAATATGTTAAAATATGCGACAGTTGTTAGGGAATGGGGAAACCTAATCTTTCAAATGAAATGCCATTGCAACCATAGGTACTCATCGAACCATTTGAAAAATGGGCACTGGATTTTGTTGGACCAATCAACCCACCTTCAAAGAAAAAGAAGTATATTCTGGTATGTACTGATTATGTCACTAAATGGGTAGAGGCTAAAGCACTTCCTATTGCTACTGAAAATATTGTAGTTTCATTTCTTTTTGAGGATATTTTTACTCGTTTTGGTGTCCCAAGAGAAATTGTAACAAATCAAGGAACACAGTTCACATCCAAACTAGTGCAGAAGCTTCTAGACCAATACATGATAAAACATCAAAAGTCCACTCCATACCATCCACAAGCCAATGGACAAGTTGAGTCCACAAATAAGGTGATTGAAGCTATCCTTACCAAGTTTGTACATCTACGCAGGAAAGACTAGGTGGAAAAGCTTCTAGAAGCCTTGTGGGCCTATAGAACTACATGGAGGAATACTACAGGGCATACTCCCTATGAACTTCTTTATGGGAAGCAAGTCTTACTTCCGATAGAGTTCCAGATCTAGACCTATAAGATAGTAGTCTAGTTAGATATTGACTTGTCAAAAGCCTAGAAGCAAAGGATGACACAACTAAATGAGCTCGATGAAATCAGACAAGAGGCCTTCCAAAGAATAGCCTAGTTCAACAACAAAGGTCAAGATGGCATGATAAGTGCATTAAAGAAAGGAAATTTCATCTGAGAGATTGGGAATTTCTCTTTGATTCAAAATTCAAAAATTTTCAAGGCAAATTCCAAACCCATTGGCTTGGACCTTATGAAGTTGAAAGTGTCTTTGACAATGGTGCAGTCAGAATCAAGACTATTGATGAAGAGAAAATTCCTCTATTAGTAAATGGACATCAACTCAGGATTTACCAGAAGCCATTAACAAAAGAGGAATTTGTTAAAATGTTTCAAGATAATTCATAACTGAAGATGGTCAAGAAGAATTCTTCATATTTTCCACCTTAGAAATTTTTACTCACTTTACTCTTTAAAAAAGAAAAAGAAAAAAATAAGAAGGTATAAACATGAAAACCAACATGTTGTTGGCAGGTTTATATGGAAAATTTAGAGTGAAAACAAATTTCTGTTGTCACTTCAAATTTTCCTTTAAAAAAAATAATAAAAGTACCTTTATTAAAAGTTTTAGTTTCACAGCTGTAGAATCAGCAATTTTCTGTAGCTACGACAAGTTTCTGTAGCCTAAAAGTTTTTTGGAGCCTACAAGGACACTTGGTGATTTGGTTTAAAGGTCAGCTAACAAAGAAAAATACTTGCAGGAGATCAAAGGACAACAAATAAGGTTAGCAAAAGAGATCAAAGCTACGTGCTACTTTAATTTAACAAAAGGGAAGGTTATATTGTATATATGATTAAGAAGATATAGTATTACCGGAAATTAAAATGCAATCGTTATAACCTAAGGGTGATGGTTGCCTAACAAAAATATCATATGCTACCACTTAAAAAGTCATGTCATGTCACCATTCCAAATCCACAGAAGTAATTACCAAACAATCACTTTAAATTTCCCTAATGGTCAAATTCATTCCTATAACCCTTATGATAATTCACCTGTTCTTCCCTATTCTTACACTCCTCTGAACTTTCATAGCTACTCCATCTTTCCACCACTTAGCAAACCCTATCGGCTCCATTTTCTTGTCAAGGTAACCAGTCTTCGAGGTAAAGCATCCTTCAAAATGGGGATAATTGTTCGAATTGAGCCAGCGGGAAAGAAATTCTTGGAGGGGTACCCACATACTAAGGAGCTACTGCAAACGAAACAATGGTTATGGTTCACTGAAAAATTCAATGGTTTTCATAGGGAAGTGACCAAGACATTTGTGCACTCATTTGATGGGACTGAAGTCGAAATAGGAGACATTAAGCTCACCATAATAGAGTCCATGATTGCGGAGGTTATTGAGCTATCAAGGAGTGGGGAAAAATGGTTTAAGAATAGGGGAATTGATGTTGAGGATTGGAAGGTCTTCCTAAAAAATCTAAACATGGACACTACTGTTTACAAGAAAGGTATTCCCAGCACTGCTCTTAATAATAAATGGAGAAAATTATTACTTGTGCTTCAAAAGTTTGTCACTTTTGAGGGTAGGTTTGGGCAAATGTATTTTTATCATGTTAGGATGATGATGCATTTCCTTTAAGATCACCAGATGAACCTTCCCTACTTCCTCTTAAATAGTCTCAAGAAAATGTCTACAAATGTTCAAAAGAAAATTCAATGTATAGAAAACACCATGTATCATCATGGCCTGATAAATATATTGGTCGAATTTCATCTCCAAAGTATAGGGGATAACTGGGATAGTTTCCTGGTAAGGAACCACTTTGAAGAAAAATCCCCAGAAAAAGAAAGCAACACTAGGCCCCTAGAGGAAGAGAGAGAACCATAGAAATCATAAAGGAGTAGGCACCTTAGACTCAGACATAAGTATCAAAAGAAGAGATTCCTATAGTGAAGATTTTGCAGAGAATGAAGAGGGGAAACCCTAGAAGAAAGAAAGCTAGTAGAATTGAAGAATAATTCTCACAAACTAAACCCCCTCCTCAAGAAGAAAAATCAGAGACTAAAAGAAGGAAAGCGCAGGAAATACAAACCTCAAGATTGAGAAGGATTACAAGGTTGAGCACAGTCCCATAGAGAATATCAAAAATTACAGAGTACATTGACCTTGAGGGAAATGAGCCAATGGAGAACGAGCCAACAGAGAACGAACCAATAGAGGATGAGCCAATCAAAAACCTTGGAAGTTCTCCAAAAGGGTCACCGAGATCATCACTGAGAGTATCATCATAACCATACAACTCACCTCTAAGAAGCCCAATGCATAGTCTGGGTATTAACCCTATTTAGAAGGAGATATATGACTATATAGAGTCATTGGAAAGGAAAGAGACAACAACCAAAGAAACAATTTAGAGTCCTAGAGAAGGGAGAAATGAGGTAAATGAACAACCAACCTCAAGCATCTTAAAGCAGGAGATTTTTGAATTAAAAACTTTGAACCAATATCTCAAGAATGAGAATCAAGCATTGAAGACACAAAGTGAGATCCAGATTGCAAAAAGTGACAATATCATCCTTCATCTGAGTTTGTGGTATAAGAAAAACAAAAAATTGAATAAGGAAAAAAAAATTATGCAAAGGGAGATTATCAGCCTAAAATACAAAATTCTCATGAGAAAACCTAGAATGCCAATAACTACCAAAAGGAAGAAAACAATGAAACTTGGAGGTGATAAGTAGGAGGCACAAGTGACTGACAAGGAAGATGTGTATGAGGACATACAAAATCTGCAGTCTGGGGGAATGTAGAGTATGAATATTGACTTACCATTAAATCCCTTTTTGCCTAATATTCTTCTCTTTTCCTATATATTTACCACCTAAATAAAGCCATATCCACCAGGTTTTGATAAAGGTATGCGATGATATGTCTTCTTATTCATGTTTGACTTTATACCCACTTGTTTTGTTAAAGAATGCAATTTGCTACCGAATCGGTCTGTTTCCGCAGCTAATCTAGATTTTTGTAGCTGTCTCCATTGTTTGCAAGGTTTAGAAGCTCTAGGTCAGCAGCAAAGGATGCAGATGGATAGGGAAAGGTTTCCTCATGGATCCATTCCTATCCCCTTGAAACTATTCATTAAGATAAGTGCAGGAGATCATGATCAAACCCTAAGTCAACTGCAGGATCGTCGCCAAAACAAAATCCGAATTCAATCGAAATCTTATCTATTTGCTTTCAGAATAGAAAATCAAAGATTTAGCGATATAGTTTAGCTAAGATAAATATATTAGGCTTAAATTACTCATGTTGTTATGCCAGAGACCTATTATAAAAGTTATGGCCACACTGTGATTCGGTGCGTGCCAGATGATGTAATTTGGAAACAGTTTGTGAATTTCGTTTGCCAGCAATAGAATTGGTTTTGTGTGTATGCGTTGTGTTGATTGAATATTGTGAACTAATCTGTGGTGGGCCCCTACGAACAGTGACATGTCTTAATAAATTACAATTCGATTCCTTTTCATCCCTTGAATACTCTGTTTTATGTGAAAATGCAACATAATGAATTCGCCAATGAACTGTTATTTGCATAAGTACTTTCATCTGCTTCATACCTATTTTAGCATGTCATTTGAATTACTTTATACCTGGTACAACATGGTTACTTCATTTTCTTATTATCTAGCTTAGTTCAAGTGTGTTTACTTCATAGTATAGATGTTGCTTGAAATATCTTGTTTGAATGAAAATTGAATAAGTAAAAGTGTGAGAGTTTTCTCCTAAACAATTGAGTTCAAACAATATTTATTCATAATTGATAAAATAGATTTTTTTTGCACTTAGTGAATTAGAAGCTACGACATAAAGATTCAAGACCAAAAATCTCAAAATAATCTAATACAAGTAGGATCGCTCTCATATCATCCATAAACTAAATAGATAGAGAATAACTCCCAATAAATTAGCTAACAACTCTAAGAATTACAACTCTAATATAATTAACAAACACCGCCTCGATATTCATCTTAAGTTTAGATCCTAACAAATACATAACAACATATCAAATAAATTCTAGCACATATTGTGCACCTGTACTTCAACAGTCTACGCACCCTAGTTGACAATTTATGATTGACAATTTAAAGACATTAAATTGGCCAAACACATGGCTCAACCAACCAACGTTGTATGGTTGGGGGTGTGGCACTATGAAAGGATTCAACATGACCTCAATTGAGACCAGGTTGCTTTAGTTCCAACTACCAACAATTAAAAGTAGTGGGGTCCCCTTCACCCACATCTATGAATGGAAGGGGTGTTGCCCCTCCTTAGGCTCCTCTCACTCTTTTGGTTGGATCTTCATAGCTTTGATGGTAGCATTGGGTTCTACATTAATTAACAAATTTACTTTATGTTATTTTAAATCTGATTATAAACTAGAGTTTTTCTTTTTCTTTAAACTCAACCAAGAATTATGTTTCAAGTAGCATTTCTCATTGTGATGCCAAGGGATTTTGTGGAACTCACACAACTTTCCATTGTACTTCTTTGAATTCCCATTACCCTTCCTTTCTAGCAGCTTGGGTTGGCTATCTCAAGGTTCACTCTCTTTCCTTTTTTCCTGTTATATGAGTTACAAACTCCTTTTTCAGGCTTCTATTGCAATGGATCTTGTTAGTGTCGGTATCTTCATCCCTCCATCAGTGATCAAATTCTCTTGTTGCATTGCATATTAAGTGTCTCATCCGATCAGCTGCATTCCATTAGGATCATGGATCATCTGATGGTAGGGACATATTATACATTTTCCCTCATGTTTTTTACCTGCTGGCCCATTTTCATTCATCTAGATCATCTGCAGTCATTTTTTGTCTTTAAATTTGCAAAAGACATTTTTAGGGTTTTAGGTCTCATTAGGTCTAGGGTTTCATCAATAAAGTCTTGTAAAGGCTCCATAAAGGTCAGTAGGCGCATGAGGAGGTCAAATAAAGTTTCAAAAACAATAATTTCCATAATCACATGCTCAGTGATTGATTTTTCCTCAAAACCCTGTTTTGAGGAAAAACAAAGTTTTTATGTTTTCATGTACAAATTTGATGTAATTTCATTTTTTCCATATGTAATAACTTCAGAGGCGGCCCTGGTCACCTTTCCAAGCCTCTACAACTTCACCACCTGCAAAAGAAACAAAAATTCAAAGAATTCAATCCATCAAAGGCAAAAATAAAGCAAACTCCCCAAAAACAGAGTTTTAAAAGCAAGTCAAAAACAAACATTAGAAGAGTGGGTTTTGGTAAATGAAAAACCAAAAATATATGTATATAAACTATTTTCCATGCTTAGAAAGTTCATTTGTGTCCTCAAGAGAAAGAGAGAAAGTGTATTGGTCATCCAAGAGCCAAGAAAGTGAGTTTTGTGCCAAAACAAGAGAAAACCTAGGCGTGGTGCACTGGGGCGTGGGCATGGCGCATTCATCCAGTGCGGCACACCTATGAGGTGGCATGGCGCACAGGGCTACAAGGCTGATTTCACTCACAGTCTCTTCCAAAATTACAAATTTGCTAAATCCTCAATTTTCCAAGTAAGTTAATGCACCCTCAGCACCAATAGATGAATTTGTCTTGGTGTTTATGGTGATTTAATAAAAACATTGAAGCCCTACCTCCTTGTATTGTTGGTTGCAAAAGAAATTGTATAGGGTTTACACTTTGCATATTTTTCTGCTAATTTCCACTCCTTAGCATTTTCATTCCCTCATTCCCTCCTCCCTCACTTCACTTTCTCCCTCCCTTTTCATTCTTATTTACCCACTCCCTAATCCCCATATCCCTAAAATACTAATCCTAAATCCCTAATCCCACTATCCCAAGCCCTAGTCAAATATTCCCAATCCCTAATTGCTATCCCAAAGCCTAAATATTGTTCCTTAAACCCTTCTATTCCCCAAAAACCTATCAGCAACATTCCCAAACCCCTCATACACATTCCCTCCACAATCCTTCATACATCCATATCTTTGGTAGCAAAAACCTAAAGACACCATAAAATCTCTTCATACTCATCCAAGAAAACTCAAAAATTGGCAAACATGCAGTCAGATTCTTCCTATGACAGAATGAGGAGACAACCAGTGATTCTTCTAGAGAAATACATGCACCAAGGAGACCTCACAAGGGTGGAAAAAATAACCAGGAGGAGCCTACTTCACTTGCCGAGCTACTGGCCTATCCTCTAGCTGTTACATGCTTTCAACACCAATCTTGCTATCAGTTCTGCGAGATGGTAGAGAGAGTCAAGTACCACCATGAGCTGGCCAGATTGTTTGTGCTCCATCTTCAAAATGGCCAAGTCAGTTTGGTAGGTGTGACATTCACCTTGACACCTGAGACTATTTCTCAAGCAACTGGCATTCCAAATGTAGGTGAGCAGTGCAATAAGAGGTAGCTGATAGACAAAGAGGATTATGAGCCTTACATCAAGGATGGTTTTTAGAGACATGTCAGTAGAGTTTTTCCTTTCAGGTATCTACAGGACACATATGCTCCCTTGATGAAACTCATAATTAAATATTTCAGCTATGAGGGCAGATTTTCTCGCCTGTATGCCTATCACATCAGATTGTTGATGCACTTCACTATGTGAGAATAATGAATATCCCCTATTTTATTTTCCAGAACATTGAGAAGATGACCACCTTAGTGCACATGAAGCCTCCTCAGAAGTAATATAACAACATATATCATTTTGCACTAATCAAAATTGTGGTCTTGCATCAGCTTGGTTTACTGAACATCTCATGGGAGGATTTCATTTCACATGAGGTCTTTACAGGTCCTCAAGTACCCCCAGCAATTTTTCATGGGGCAGGAGAGTCTTCACATTAGCAAGAGATTCATGAGACACAAACCACTAGTGTGCCAATGTTTGTCACATACCAAAAGGGCACTAGAAGGTTGTTTGCAATAGCATAACGAGTACTATCTCCACCTAGGGTGGAAGGGGTATCGTTTCCTCCATCAACAAAGCAGGTATATGACAAGGGTAAGTAGCCATTACATGATGAGGGGCCTTTAGGAGGACAAGAGACAGATTTCATTCTTATTCAGGACGATGACAATGATTTGGGCTCCCAAATCTCAAAGCTCAAGGAGATCATTTAGGAACAACAAGCCGAAATTCATGATTTGTCTCTCAACCTGGAAAGAGCCAAATGGATAATCAAATATATAGAGCAAAGAAACAAATATCTAAAGGATCAGTAAACCATCATGGAGCTACAAAACATACGAGAAAACCGCCAAGCTGCTAAGAGGAGGAAAATTAAGCTGACACCACTTGAACAAGAAATTGATGTTGATCATGAATGTTGGCTTGAGAGGGAAAATATGCACTTGGAAAAGATGCTAGAGAAGGCCAATAGAAAGAAAAATATGTTGAGGCACATGGCCTGCCACTACTTGGCAAGAAACAAGGCGTGCAAAGCAAGAATCAAGATTTTGAAGGCCAAGTTGAAGAAAGCATCGAGGAAGCGAAAAGAGCAAGATAGACTCTAGATCTTGGCTGAGACTTCCTTGGCCCAACATAGCACTTAATGAAGGACACTCAACCCAAATCTCAAGAAATTTGGGACGCTTTTTGCAAATTTTGAATTTTTGGCCTAAAAAACAGGTTTTTCTGCCTGATGCGCCGCGCCACTTGGCGCGCGCTTTTGCTAGAGACCTTATTTTGAGGAAAAAACAACATTTTTGGATTTGTCATGAAAAATATGAATTCCCTCACATGGCCAAGAAATTTTGATAGGTTTTGAGCTTCTAAAAAGGTCAAAAACACCTCAAAAATGACCTTTCTACCCCTTTTTGGACACACAGGAAGCAATGTTGGGGGAACTTAGTTTTGGAGAGGTAAATGGAGGCCAAATTCAGAACTGCAACTTGTTCTAGAAAGTAGATAGATAGACCTTGCCAACCAGATAACTTGGAACAAATTTGGTGCATGGGAAGGCCTCAAAAATTAGCTGCAAAAAGGCGTTACGCATAGGGAAATCAGCGCAACGCATAGGATGAAATTTGCTCATTTTGGCCAAAAAAACTCTGTTTTTCGCCTAGTTTCCTCATAGTTTGACTTTTCTCTTTCTAATAGTCAAAATCATGATGTAATTTAATGTGACTTAATGGATTTTGATTTAATTATGCTAAATTTTCACTCATATAGGTAGATTCATCCATGAAAAGGTAGTTTGCAACTGAATGAATCAGTGCCCTAGTTTTTAGAGGCAAGTTGTTCCACTGCCTACTTTTTAGTTCTCAGTTTAGACTTTGTTGGAACAGCTCCTAAAATTATGAATTCAAACCCTAAAGGCTAGGATGAGCTTTTTATTGCCTATATCTATTAGTTTTCCAGTAATTGGCAAAGGTTGGACTTTTGGGAAATCTTGGAGCTTTATTGTATACTCGTCTCAGCAGTTTGGCAAAGGAATAGACTAGAGTTTGTAGAACTTTATGGGATTCTTGTGGAAATTTGATTTGGTAGTGTGTTTCCTTCTATAATTGTAAGTTTATATGTTTTTTATGTATGCCATTATCTCTTTTTGTTCATATTAACTAAATGAAGCAAGGATAAAGGTAGAATTCATTGATTTGTAGTGCTCTACCTAGGGTTTTTTTTAGTTATTTATGTTTTCAGCTGTTTGAAGAGGATCCCTAAGACTTTCATGCCCTCTTCAACTCCTCACCAGTATAAAATCTCTGCATCTCAGTCAATTTGAAGTACCAAACCATTTTCCTACCTCGCCCCATAGAGTTCTCTGCAAAACTGAGCCTCATTCCCCGGACCCAAATCTGCCTTTCACATTTGAGCCAACAAAACATCATCAAATTCAATCAAAATCTTCTGAACACATACCTAGCCTAAGATCAGTATTCACATCATTTATCTCAAGCCTCATTGATCATATTTTGCTGATATTGACAAGGAGAGAGCCCTCTCCCGACCTGGTAGGGATAGCTACCAGGTTAAGCGTGGTTTAATGTTATCCTAGATCCTACCTTTCTCAGCCTAAGGTAGATTTAGGCCCTAAAATAGTGGCGACCATACTGGGGAAGAAATTGTTTGTTTGTTAATGTTATTCATTTCATAAACTATAGACGGAGCCTGAAGTTATGCCAGGTAGCCTTCGAACTACACATTGCTTTGCAAGTGCATAAGTAGATAAAAGTTGATTTAGTCAATCTCCAGTCTAGTCTTATAAACGAAACATCTGACTTGCAAATTGCCCAAGTACATCAGATAATTCTATACTTTTGGATGATCAGTTTAGAATTTGATAAGCTGAACAAAGTTGAGTTCTTCTGTTTCGAAGGTGAGTTCTACGAGTAGACCTGTGGTGTTGCCATGGGTTCCCCCCTCTCCCCGATTGTGGCAAATCTTTTTATGGAAGATTTCGAAGCCAAAGCTCTAGCCTCTGCTCGTCTCCCTCCGAAGCTTTGGAAAAGGTATGTTGATGACACTAATTTCATTTGGTCCCATGGCCACGAGGAGCTGGATCATTTCTTCAATCACCTCAACAGCCAGTCCTCGGCTATTAAGTTCACCATGGAAAAAGAGGTCAATGGTAACCTCCCTTTCCTGGATATTCTTATTTCTAGAAAAGAGGACGGATCTCTCTCGCACTCTGTGTTCCGTAAGAAAACGCACACGGAGCAGTATCTTCATGCCGATTCCCATCACTTCCTGGCTCAGTAGATGGGTGTTCTTAACACCCTGGCTACTCGTGCCCTCAAGATTTCTGACAATGAGAGTCTGGAGAGAGAGAGATCCCACCTCCTGGATGTCTTTGTGGAAAACGGATATAGTAGGCACCTAGGTCAGAAAGCTTTCCTTAAAGCCTCTAGAAATGTGTTTAAAAAGAAAGATCCTAAGGAGCACTATCTAGGTGTCCATCTTCCCTATATCCAAGGGACCACAGACAAGATTGCTCGGATCCTCAGAAAGTTTGATATTCCCTCAACCTTCAGGCCCCTCAGAACCATTCGTAATTCCCTTCGGTTGGTGAAAGATCCTGTTAACCCTATAGACATGAAGGGTGTTTATTTGATTCCTTGCTCATGTGGGACACCTTATATAGGGGAAACAGGGCGCTCCATCCAGCAGAGAATTTGCGAACATGTTGCTGACCTGACACACGGGAGAATAAAGTCTTCTGCCTTAGCAGAGCATGTGGACAAGATAAGGCATCATGTCTGTATAGAGGAGGCCAAGGTTTTAGCCAAGGTGGCTCAGTTCCATCATCGTAAGTTAAGGGAAGCTTTAGAGATTGAAAGAAGGCCTAATAATCTCAACAGAGACGATGGCTGGAAGGTAAGTAGATGTTGGATCCCTGCCCTATCCTCTTAGTGTTTCTTCCTTTCCCCCTCGCCCCTTTGTTCATCTAGGGTGCTTGCAGGGTTCCCCCTGTTGCCTTCTGTTTCTTCCCTTTCCTCCTTGATCTAGGGTCTCCTTTGGATTTTCTCCTATCCTTCGCCTCCTTTGTCTCTTTGTCGCTCTTCCATGTTGGTTTCTTTCCGTAGTGTTCGTGTAATATATTCTCCCCTATTTTATATAGTTATATATCTCTGGCAATTTTATATTCTTCTACTTTTCAGTTTATGATTATTATCATTAATATCATCATTCTTCTTAATTTTAGTTTTATGCATTTTTTAATTTCCTCTAGTATATATATATATAGTATTATATATATATATATACTATTTATATATATAATATATATATATATATATAAAAATATATATATCTATATATATATATATATATATATAATTAATAGATATAGAATATAGATATAGATATAAGATATAGATTATAGATCTATATATATATATATTTATATATATATATTATATAATTATATATATATATAATATATATATAATATTATTCTATTTGATTTTATGATTTTTTCAGAGATGGAGACCTTACCTGCTTTGTCATTTAATTATTTAATGTATACATAAAGTTATTATTATTAACATAGTTAAGTATTATTTATTCTTGAGTCTAATTCATTTTATTTGTATTTTCATTTATATTTTTACTTTTATCTTTATTATATTATTATTGTACTTAATTACCTCTTTAACTAACGATATAAAGTATGGTATGATATTCCTCTCTTAAAACAATTTAACATTCTTAGATTTAACAAAAATAATTATTTATATAAATATTAGATATTAGTGATTATAATCTTAACTAATATATATAAATATATATGTACATATAGGTAGATTATTAGTAGTATTCATTTAGTCATCCATTTTTAGTAGTATTTATTCATTTATGTATTTTTATTTTTATTTTTATCCTTATTAATTTTATCTATTTATCTATTGGTTTATTTTATTTTCGTTATTATCATTAGTAATATTTATTTATTTATGATTTATTCATTTCCTTTAGTTATTTATTTTATAATAATAATAGATATAACCATTAGGGTCGTTTTACACTTGTATCTTAAACAACCTGGTACTATTTTATTTTAACATACAACATACAATATATATATATAATATATATATAATATATATATATATATATATACTAATAATATAATATATATAAATATGTAACTATCTTGATTTATTTATTTTTGTTACCTAAATTTATTTTTATTTTTTTTCCCATAACTTCTTTCCATAAAATAAATTAATATATGAAATAATGTATAATTTATGATTATTAATTAAATCAATTAAATAAAAGTTATAAATATATATATTAATTAATTTAAGTAAAATAATTTTTTATTTTTTAACTAACCATGTTTATTTATTATTATTTTTTTATAACCCATTAAGTTTATTTCCTTTAAAATTTTAAATTTATTATGATTTAAATAATATATAAATGAATTCCATTATTATGTTACTATTAATTTATTTATATTAATACTATATATTATAAATTAGTAAATTTAATTTTTAAAAAACTAAACCGTGAATTTATTTTTATAATACTTGTACCTATTAACTTAATTTTCTTAAATGAATTATAAATAATAAAAATCAATAGATACTAATAAAAATAAATTATTATAATGATTATTAATTTAAAATATTAATTAATTACTTTTTAAACTAACATGGATTTATTTTATATATTTTTTTTACTGGATTTAAATTTTTTTTTTTTTTTTTTCCATACAAATGAAAATTATAAATTATTAATAATAATATTAATAATATTAACAATATTAAATTAATTTTGTCTGGGTCCTTTAGTCAAAATTAACCGTTGGGATCTCTGCTCAGCCTATTTAACATGCTAAGTTTGATTTGTTTCTTCAACTTGTCCTGACGATGAACCACACTGGTTGGTTCGAAACGCGTCGACAAAGATCTTTTTTATGTGATTTACGCCGAAGCTCTTCTTATAATTGATAATGTCCATTTGATTTCTTGGGAATAATTCAACACACTGGCTTCCAGAAAATACACCAGAGCAAAATCATGATCCTGATCCACCTCCTGTGTATGAAAATCCCAATCTTATTCCGAGAATTCTTCACCGAGAGTGTTCTGTGATCCCTGTGTTTAGATCTCATTCATGCCTGATTATTTTTTAATATCTTGAAGATCTTGAGTTTGATGAAAATTTTGATCTCTCGTTGTTCGAGACTAAAACTGAAAGTGATGTTGGCTCTACTGTCCTAAATCCAAAGTTTGTCAAATATCTTGAAACTAAAAAGGCCAATAAATCAATTGATGATTATATCTTGAAACTTCAAACTTCCATTGTGGCTACAAACGTTCCTGAATTCTTAGAGTCTGCATCAACAACTCTTGGGTCGTCTGCTATTACATCTAGTTCAGAAATTCCTACTGAACCTCCATTCATTCCCACCATTCCCGTGCAGCCTTCCATCTCTGATCAGAAATCTGCAGTGTTGTCACCTCCATTCCCTCCTTCTACCCCTCAAACATAAAAAAATTCTTCACCTCCATCCACACCTCAGACACCTCATACATCAGCTACTCCAACCCCTCCTACATCCCTAAGACCAGTCGTAAATCCACCTCTAGCAATGGCTGCTAGATATGCACCTCTCTTTCTGCCCCAAAATTTGGATGCCATGCCCACCGATTATCAAAGCAAAATTCCATTGTTTGATGGCACCCCAAAAAGTATCACAACTTAGCAGCATGTGGATAGGATGGCAAATTTCTTTGACCTTCATGAGATTGATGCTGAAAATGTGACTATGGGACTATTTGTGCAAAAGTTTGGAGGTGAAGTGCGGAAGTGGTTCAGAGCTTTGCCGGCTGCAAGTATCACTACATTGGCTAATCTTCAGAGACAATTCTTGGATCACTAGGAAGTAAAGAAAAACCCTCTTTAGATCCCTTCCGAATATGAGAACATCAAGAGGAATGTTGGTGAGACTGTTCAAGATTATTGTATTGGATTCAATTATGTTTACAATGCAATTCCTACTGTTATAAAGCCACCTATGGCACTGGCTTTGATTAAGTTTCTTGATGGTTTCGATCCTGATATGGCCTATCAATTAAGAGAAAGAGATCTAGCCACTTTGGAAGACATGTAGAAAATTTAAGTCAGCGCTAAAGCAAATCTGGTTGCCAAGAGAGCTAGAACAAAGGTTGGAAAAAGGTAATGATAAAGGAAGAGGTTTCCACTTCATATCAAGTGTTCTGTAAGATTGAGAAGATGTTTAATAGATTAACAATTGATAAGCCTGAAGCACAAGTCAGAAATCCAAACTTTCATGGTCAACAACAACCACAATTCAGAATCAAGCAATGAGAGTAATGAGCACAAGACCAAGCAACACAACAGTAGGTGAAGACACCCTTACAGCAGAATTTTGTACATGGTCTGGAATCAGATGCTGAGGAAAATGTAATTGGAGAGGAGAATTATTTCTTTACACTTGATGATATGCCAATTTTTATCACCGAAGATGTGGAGTATTCAGAAAGCCCAACTATACAAATGGATGAAGATTTCATCTTGGCAAATGAAACAGTTCTTGAAGAAGAGTCTGATGAATATCAGAGGGGATACATGAATGCTTTGACAGCCCAGCAGTGAAAATATTCACTCAGGAGTAGAAATGTACCCATAAATCCAATTCAGAAAAGGAAGGAGGCGGCACTGCCAAAGAATGATCCTTCCATTGTGTAGGAAAAGGGAAAAGGGACAGTTGATCCTGCCACCAGCAAAACACCAACAGCAAATGAAAGATCAAATCAGCCAAGTGTATCAAAGGATAAAACTAAAAAGAAGGATGTTTCAGCTAAAGAGGTAGAGAAAACTTCAGTTTTTAGCTTAGAAAATGAAATTGCTAAGTTAAAAGTATCTATTCTTTTGACTGAGTTGATGAAGAACAATAGCTATAAAGGTTGGGTGTCTAAGATTTTGAATTTAGATCCATTATCTGATATGGTAAACGTGGAGGATGACCAACTTGAGTTGATCTTTGGTCCAACATTGGAAGGTCAGTCCCAGGATAATGATGTAGCTCCTTTTTACATCAGCCTTAGGGTGCATGACTATGTATTACACAACACTATGTTTGATTCCAGAGCCTCTCATAATCTCATGCCTAAGGCAATAATGGAGAAATTGGGTTTGGATATCACTAGAAAGTATCATGACCTTTACTCCTTCAATTCTGGTAGAGTAAGATGCATTGGTCTTATCAAAGATTTGGTGGTCAGTTTGGATCAGATTCCAACGAAAAATGTTTTGATGGATGTGGTTGTGGTGGATATTCCTCCTAGATTTGGCATGCTTCTTTCCAGATCTTGGGGATAAAAACTTAAAGGGACATTGCAGCTTGATTTCTCCTATGCTACTATTCCCATGTTCGGTTATATGAGGAAATTATACCAAGAGCAAAATATGAAGTACATGATAACTAGCAAGGAGAAACTAGTGAATCATCCAATAAAATATGTACATACTGATTTGGAATAATTTGTTTTATATTCTGATAGTTTTAATTATGTAAATAGCCAATTAGTTGAAGTAGAAGACATTCTAGAAATCACTGAAAATTTCAGAGAGGTATTGAAGCAAGAAAGACAAAGACTTGATAGTACCGCTGAGAAATCAGCCTTCCGACAACAATAAAATATTGATGGACAACAAGGAAAATTAAAAGAGCAAAGAAAATTTCAGGATTTGGAAGAAGACAAAGCTGGTTTGTGGAGCATGTATTTTGATGGCGCAGTAGGAAGGGAAGGTGCTGGAATTGGCATTTGGATACGAAGCCTTGTTTACTCACCAAACAAAGTGCCAAGTAATGTAAGGGTTTGTTCGTATAAATTGGCTTTTGACTGTTCAAATAATGAGGAGGAATATGAGGCTTTAATTGCTGGTTCGAAAATTCTTAGAAAGTTAAATGCTAAAAGAATTTCAGTATATGGCAACTCCGAGTTAGTTATCAAGCAAGTGAAAGGGGAATACCAAGTTAAGCATCTTCCCTACCACAATGTGGTATTAGATATCTTGAGATTGTTTCCAAATTACACTTTGACATGTGTTCCTCATGTTCAGAATGTTATTGCAGATTCACTTGCAACAACAACAAATAATTTGAAAATTCTGATGAATTCAAACAATAAGTTTGAAATTCATGTGAAACATCGCACGGTTGTCCCTGATAATCAAAGGTGTTGGCAAGTGTTTCAAGATGATAAAGAGATCGAAGAATTTCTGCAAAATGAAGGTAAATTCAAAGACACTTCTATCGATGGGAAGCAAGATGATGATGAAGCAGATATGGAAGTCAATCAGATGGAAGTTTTACAGCTGAAGGACAATATCATTCCTAAAAGCCTAATACCTTTAGAGGAGTTGTTCGATCAAGATGATGTAGCCCGAAAACCGAGTTTGCTACCAACTGAGAAAGGAGTTGAGGATGTGGGCATTGGATCAGTAGAAAATCCTAGAATGGTGAAGTTATCAAAGGCGTTGCTTCCATAGGTAAAAGAAAAGTATATCAGTTTATTATCTTCATTTACTAATGTATTTGCATGGGACTATTCAGATTTGAAGGCATATGATACGAGCATAATTCAGCATATAATTCCGATCAAGCCAAATCAAAAGCCATTTTGACAGAAGCTAAGAAGAATAAATCCAAAACTACTGCCCTCAATAGAGAAGGAAGTGAATTGATTGTACAAAGCCGGTATAATCATCCCCATAAGATTTTCAGATTGGATTTCTAATTTGGTGCCCGTGCGCAAGAAAACAGGGGAGATTCAATTATGTATTGATTTCAGAAATCTGAATAAAGTATCTCTGAAAGATAACTATCCATTGCCCAAGATGGATCACATACTTCAAAGAATAGTTGGAGCATCCCGCATGTCACTACTTGATGGGTATTCAAGTCACAACCAAATTCTGGTCCACGAAGATGACAGCGATAAAACAGCGTTCACCACTCTATGGGGAACTTTTCATTATGCCAAGATGCCTTTTGGATTGAAGAATGTTGGTGCGACCTTTCAGTGGGCAATGGATATTGCATTTGCTAATGAAAAAGATGTCTTTCTAGTTGTTTATCTTGATGATTTGACAGTTTTTTCTAATTTTGATGAAGAGCACCTTTATCATTTGAAGATTGTATTTTAGCGGTGTAGAAAGTATGCCATATCTCTCAATCCAAAGAAGAGGTTGTTTGCCATGGATGAAGGTAAGTTTCTGGTCATATTATATCAAAGGAGGGCATCTGCATCGATCCAACTTGAGTGGAAGCCATTCAAAAGATTGATTTTCCACGAAGTAAAAAGGAGATCCAATCATTCAATGGTAAGATGAATTTCTTACGTCGCTTTGTGCCCAATCTTGCAGAACATTTAAGGGAAATCACAAACATGCTAAAGAAAGCTAGTGTAGTGAAGTGGACCTAGGAAGTAATTAAGTCCTTCAATTTGGTAAAGTTGGCCCTTTCTTCAGTTTTGGTTTTGATAAGCCCAGATTATACTCAAGATTTCATTTTGTTTTCATTTTCTTTGGATCATACTATGGCAACGATCTTAATGCAGAAAAGAGACTAGCTCGAAAAACTAATTGCATTTTTCAGTAGAACCATAAGAGATGCAGCTTTAAAGTATAATATTATCGAAAAGCAAGCTCTTGCTTTGGTAAAGGCATTGAAATATTTTTGAGTCTATATTCTGCATTCTCACCTCCTTGCTTATGTCCCTAATGCTACTATTAAAGATGTCTTAGTGCAAATAGATCCAGAATGGAGACGAGCCAAATGGATTGCTGCTTTGTTGGAATATGAAGTGGAGATCAAACCAACAAAGCTCATCAAAGGATAGGGGCTGGCCAAGCTAATGGTTGAGTCAAATTTACATGCCTTGGACTTTAATATTATTGCTACCATGTCCGAGGAAGATGAAGAAAATTTGCCTGCTTAGGTATCAAAAAATTTTCTTCTTTCTCATTGGTATTCAGACATTGTTTATGTACTCCAAAATCTATCACCACCACTTGGAATGCCTAAGAACAAAAGTAGGACCCTGAAATTAAAGGCTGCCAAGTTTTGTATCATGAATAATGCACTCTATTGAAATGATCCCGGTGGTGTCTTGCTTAATTGTTTGGTTGAAGAAGAGGCAAAATAGGTTATGGAAGACTTTCACAAGGGAGATTGTGGAGGTCATCTATTCTGCAAGACAACAGCCAATAAAATTTTGAGAGTGGGATATTATTGGCCAACTCTCTTCGCTGATGTGTACAAAACTGTTACAAGCTACAACGAACGTCAGATTTTTCAAGGTAGGAGAAAATTGCAGCCTTTACTGCTCAAGCCGATTGAAGTAAGTTCTCCATTTCAGTAGTGGGCTTTGGACTTCATTGGCGAGATCCATCCTACTTCTTCAGTGTAGCACAAGTGGATCCTCACAGTGACAGACTATTTTACTAAATGGATTGAGGCGATTCCCACTGGGCAGGCCACTGATTCGGTAATCATTTCATTTCTTGAAAACAATATTTTGTCTCATTTTGGCTATCCAAACAAGTTGATCACTGATAATGCATCAGTTTTTAAATCTAAAAGAATGATTGACTTTTGTAGTAAATATCAAATTACCTTGGGGCACTCAACTGCATATTACCCACAATATAATGGATTGGCAGAATCTTCAAATAAATCCTTGGTCAATATTATAAAAAAGCTGCTGGAAACAAACAAGAAGAGTTGGCACAAAAAGCTTGTCAATGGACTTTGGGGAGATAGAGTAAGTCAAAAGAAATCTATAGTCATGTCCTCTTTCGAGCTCTTATATGGTGTTGACATGGTATTATTGACCTCTCTCATAGTCCTAGTGGTTAAACCCCTGCAAGAAGCTGGCAGTGAGGATGATCATTTGCAACGAAGAATGAATCAAATGATTCATTTGCAGCAAACTAGAGAGGAGGGTTTTTAGAACACTTTCAGGCTACAAGAGAGAATCAAGAAGATATATGATCGAAAGGCAAAGGCGGACAAGTTTCAAATAGAAGACATAGTGCTGAAATGGGAGACGAGAAACAAAGATAAAGGTAAGCATGGAAAGTTTCAAAATCTTTGGAAAGGACCTATCAGAATTGTTGCATATCGAGGCCAAAATGCTTTCCTTCTGAAAGAAATGAATGGAGAAGATTGTCCAGGTGGGTTGGTCAACAGTCGCCTGCTCAAACGATACTATTTCTAAAATGTTTTCTACTGTCATATGTATCATTGTACATACCGGTTTATTTTATTTCATTGCAAGTGTGTACTGTCATCATTCATTCAGTTTGTGGCCCGAAGTGGAGGCTATAAAACTGAGGTTTGATTTCAGTTTTGGTTTGGATTGTTTGAGTCAAGGCTTTCAGTCAATTTCAGTCTTGAAATTGAGTCAAGATATTGGTTTTGGTTTGTCGAAGTTATTGACTCCATAGCCCAATGGACGAAGGCACTACCTACTTTCCCAAAGATCTATAGTTCTTTGCACCTCCAAGGAGCTACCATCTCCATTGGAGCCAATGTTAGTGTCGGTATCTTCATCCCTCCATCAGTGATCAAATTCTCTTGTTGCATAGCATATTAGGTGTCTCATCTGATCAGCTGCATTCCATTAGGACCATGGATCATCTAATGGTAGGGGCATATTATACATTTTCCCTCATGTTTTCTACCTGCTGGCCCATTTTCATTCATCTAGATCATTTGCAATCATTTTTTGTCTTTAAATCTGCAAAAGGCATTTTTAGAGTTTTAGGTCTCATTAGGTCCGGGGTTTCATCAATAAAGTCTTGTAAATGCTCCATAAAGGTTATCAGGCACATGAGGAGGTCAAATAAAGTTTCATCAACAATAATTTCCGTAATCACATGGTCAGTGATTGATTTTTCCTCAAAACCCTATTTTGAGGAAAAACAAAGTTTTTATGTTTTCATGTACAAATTTGATGTAATTTCATTTTTTCCATATGTAATAACTTCAGAGGTAGCCCTGTTCACCTTGCCAAGCCTCTGAAACTTCACCACCTACAAAAGAAACAAAAGGTCAAAGCATTCAGTCCATCAATGGCAAAAATAAGGCAAACTGCCCAAAAACAGAGTTCTAAAAGCAAGTCAAAAACAAACATTAGAACAATGGGTTTTGGTAAATGAAAAATCAAAACTATATGTATATAAACTATTTTCCATGTTTAGAAAGTTCATTTGTGTCCTCAAGAGAAAGAGAGCAAGATCAAGTGTATTGGTCGTCCAAGAGCCAAGAGAGTGAGTTTTGTGCCAAAACAAGAGAAAATCCAGGCGCGGTGCACTAGGGTGTGGGCGTGGTGCATTCATCCGACACGGTGCATTGGGCAGTGTTCAACAATGTAAAGTTCAAATGTGCATGACGCATTGAGAGGGCACGACGCACCTATGAGGTGACGTAGCGCACAGGGCTACAAGGTCAATTTCACTCACAGCCTCTTCCAAAAATTTGCTAAATCCTCAATTGTCCAAGTAAGTTAATGCACCCTCATTGCCAATAGATGAATTTGTCTTGGTGTTTATGGTGATTTAATAAAAAAAAATTGAAACCCTACCTCCTTGTATTGTTGGTTGCAAAATAAATTATATAAGTTTTATACTTTGCATATTTTGCTGCTAATTTCCACTCCTTAGCATTTTCATTCCCTCATTCCCTCCTCCCTCACTTCACTTTCTCCCTCCCTTTTCATTCTTATTTACCCACTTCCTAATCCCCATATCCTTAAACTACTAATCCTAAATCTGTAATCCCACTATCCCAAACCCTAATTGCTATCCCAAAGCTTCAATATTGTTCCTTAAACCCTTCTATTCCCCAAAAACTTGTCAAAAACATTCCCAAACCCCTCATACACATTCCCTCCACAGTCCTTCATACATCCATATCTTTGGCAGCAAAAACCTAAAGACACCATAAACTCTCTTCATATTCATCCAAGAAAACTCAAAAATTGGCAAACATAGAGTCAAATTCTTCCTATGATAGAAATGAGGAGACAGTCAGTGATTCTTCTAGAGAAATGCATGCACCAAGGAGACCTCACAAGGGTGGAAAACATAACCGGGAGGAGCCTACTTCACTTTCCGAGCTGTTGGCCTATCCTCTTGCTGTTACATGCTTTCAACACCAATCTTGCTATTAGTTCTGTGAGATGGTAGAGAGAGTCAAGTAACACCATGAGCTGGCCAGATTGTTTGTGTTCCATCTTCATAATGGCCAAGTCAGTTGGCAAGTGTGACATTCACCTTGACACTTGAGACTATTTCTCAAGCAACTAGCATTCCAAATGTAGGTGAGCAGTGGAATAAGAGGAATTTGATAGACATAGAGCATTGTGATCCTTACATCAAGGCTGGTTTTCAGAGACATGTCAGTAGAGTTTTTCCTTTCATGTATCTGCAGGACACTTATGCTCCCTTGATGAAACTCATAATTAAATATTTCAGCTGTGAGGGCAGACTTTCTTGCCTGTATGCCTATCACATCAGATTGTTGATGCACTTCACTAGGGTGAAAATGATGAATCTCCCCAATTTTTTTTGCCAAAACATTGAGAAGATGACCACCTTAGTGCAAAGGAAGCCTCCTCAGTAGCAATATAACATCATATATCATTTTTCACTAATCAAAATTGTGGTCTTGCATCAGCTGGGTTTACTGAACATCTCATGGGAGGATTTCATTTCACATGAGGTCTTTACAGGTCCTCAAGTACCCCTAGTAGTTTTTCATGAGTTAGGAGGGCCTTCACATCAGCAGGAGATTCATGAGACATAAACCACTAGTGTGCCATTGTTTGTCACATACCAAAAGGGCGCTAGAAGGTTGTTTGTAGTAGCAAAACGAGTACTATCTCCACCTGTTTTGGAAGGGGTCTTGTTTACTCCATTAGCAGAGTAGGTACAGGACAAGGGTAAGTAGCCATTACATGATGAGGGGCCTTCAGGAGGACAAGAGACAGATTTCATTCTTATTTAGGACAATGACACCGATTTGGGCTCCCAAAGCTCAAAACTTAAGGAGATCATTCAGGAACAACAAGCCGACATTCATGATTTGTCTCTCAACCTAGAAAGAGCCAAATGGATAATCAAATATCTAGAGCAAAGAAACAAATAGCTAGAGGATCATCAAACCATCATGGAGCTACAAAACATACGAGAAAACTGGCAAGCTGCCAAGAGGAGGAAGATTAAGCTGACACCATGTAGGAATTTGAATAATATAACACTTATTCACAAAGATTATCCTGATTATACACTATTTGTGGAATGCATGCATAATACATAACCTCCACTACCATTGATCATCAATTTGCGGAATTAAAAAAACAATCGCATGCGCACATTGAAACATCAATCACACATATCAACACAGTATGTAATGGGGAAAGCATATAGCTGAAAACCCCCAACTATCTGTATATTATAATGATAGAGAACATGTCACGGGTTCAAATCTCCTCCACTGTTTTCCTGCCTCTACTGCGCAATCCAAGTTGAGAATAGATGAGATCCAAGTTCGAATTCCCTTGGATTGTACTGTGCAATCCTCATTGGCAATCTCAATCAATGATTGTGAAAATATCATGCACAGCTATAGTCACAACTAATAGTAGTCTCACCCTTTCACCCACCTCTAACACTTGTCTCTACTGAACTGCCCATGCACTGAGTTAACTGATGTATTCTTTAGTTGATTTATGAGTTAATAATTAGTGAATTAATTAATAATTAATTCACACCACTCATCACTAGTGTATTTGTCAGTTAGACTAAATACAACTAGTTCAACTAAGTCAAACTGAACACAACTCCTTCAACTCCTCAATCAACTCCACCAAACTCAATCACTTGAGTTCTAACTGAAGTCCATCATGCAATAGCTCAACTAACCCATAGGAAAAGCGTATTTCCTTCTTGGCAGTTGCATGTGCCACATCCGTAGCTCGAACTGAAGTGCTGCAAGAGGATAAGATAATGTTTATAGTCCAAATATTATTAAGAGCTAATAATATTCAACTATTCTATTTTTTGACTGGCAGTCTAAAAATAGACTTCGCCCATATGTCTAAAAATAGAGGTCCATCTATTTTTACCAACATGACCAATCATCCACAAATAGCATCCTGCAACTCATAGACCATGATCCATATGTCTAAAAATAGACATAGTCTAAAAATAGACTTTGCGCCAAAAATAGCCTGCAGGTCCACTTAGTGAAGGCGACTTCTTTTCACTAAGCTCCATCATCTTGTTGCATTCTCAACAAAAACTCTGCAGACTATTGTAAACCGTGGGTGACAACCGCGACTTACAGTTGATCCAGATTCTGAGGTTCATCTCCATGAATACCCAGAATATCTTGATGTCGCATATCCTTTTAGCATCCTTGGTGGTCCAGAGTGAAGCGTACTTTGCGGCCTCCAGTAAATATCTGTAAATTATGGGGAATTAACTATCCTCAGACAACTCCCCAGCTATGAACACTATGGACAACAACAATTGTGCATAGTGGAATGTTTTTCCCTATTCCTGGGCTTTGCAAAAATTCTCTAAAAATTCCTTGCAAAGGAATTTGGACCAGTTAAACTGGACCCTCTCCGCGCACTGCTCAACCAGTGCAACCACCGGCACAAGTACCTCGTTTGCGCAACACTTGTGAATAACTTTTCCTACCAGGATTTTGGGTTTCCATGCGTACTACTTTTTCCTTGATGTTGGAGATGGTGTAGCCCCTCTTCTTATTTTCCATCTTGTACTTCTTCTTCATAGCCTCTGCGATGGCCAAATCACTACCCTTCCCTTTCGATATGGCCACGTGGTCCTCTCCTTTGTATGGAAGCTGGGAGATGCGATGAATCATGTCTTTTGTGATGGGAATGGGCTCATCCAGCCATAAACACCCAACATGCACCAAGAAAAGCAGTTGCCTAATGATGAAAATGGTTATTAGGGTGCATTGGAAATGTGGCACCCAGAGTAGGTTCAGTAGCCTGACCTTTTCCACTTCGCACAACCACTTCTGCGGCTCTAAAGCTATCCTCCCCAGGGTGTTCTACTTCATGAGGTTTCTGGTCTCAAGGTGAGGGAACTTCTCATGGTCAGTGAGGTCCCAATCTTCAAATTTAGGCTCGGCACGTGGCCTAGGTGTGTACCTTCAAACATAATGCCATTTGGGAGGAGCGGGGTCTAGAGCAAGCTCTTGGTCTCGTCCAGGTCCTTGGGCACTTTGGCCTTCCCTTTTCGCTGGGGGACATAGGAGGGAAGTTTTTTCGTAGAGTGCGTAGGCTAAGTATCCACCTCGATGCCTCCATCTTCTTCTTCTGTGATGGCAAGATCCTGCAGATCTTCTTCTTCTTCGTCTATTTCTATAGTGACGACTTTCCCCTTCTCCTCCATCGACAGTTTGTTGTGTAGCGGGTTCCGTAGGGACATGCGTACAGGAGTCATTTCTTATTTCTCCTTCTTGGATCTTGGTGTGTGTGGTGATTTCAGGATTTCTGCCACAATCCCGACACCTTCTTGAACGTCCCCCCACAGTTAGGGTCTGCGTGGCCTCCTTGGCAATCACTTCTGCTATCTCCATACCATCCTTATTTGTTGCCATTCTATCTATGTAGCAATCTATCACTTGCGAATTCATGGGCTTAATCAACACTTGGCTCACAACAATCAGGGTTCTGCTCGACCACTCAATTCGCAAATGATAAAGTGTTGTTTGTTGGGCAGCCCTTTGTATTTTATAGTGCTTTTGGAATTTTAATTCAACCGTTCCCCCCACATCCGGTTCATTAATTCTCCCTTGGCAGCAAATTTTCCCAGATTTTGCCCATAAATAGTGTCTTAAATGCCTGTCACCCGCTCCATTTGTCCTCAAGTCGAGCATCCCATAGTGAATAGTGACTTCAACAGTCACTTTCTATCCAACCCACGCAACAGCACAGCCCCCCATGTGCAGTCGCGAACCTTGTGACTCTTTGCTTCTGCGCACATCTTCAATATCATGCAGCTAACAGGCAAAATAGTTTATAGTCCCACACTCCCTTCCAACTGCCTAGAGCACTAAGAATTTCCTTCCCTTGGCTAATCAGGTGGTCACACCACCCATGAAAAGTTATCCAATCATTCATCATGTTTCCTGAAGAATCTCTACCTTTTACTATTATTTTCAGCATCGCGTACTTTATTACTTGCAGTGCACTACCCTAGTCATTATGTTTAGCAATATTTGGTCCAAGCCAAGGCATCAGATTGATCAATTCGTGGAAATATGCCTTAACCCTCTCATCGTGATCACATGCACCTTGCCTTACCATTCTGGTCTTTTTTTCGAGAAAATCTTCCTTTATTTCGTCCTCCATCTTCTTGACGCCCGCATCCATCAAAGCACTTTTCTTTCTTAACCGTACCCTTTCTTCTTCAAGTTTGTGGAGTCTAAGGTTTCCTTGTTGAATTTCTTCCTAAAGTCCCATGCGTTTTGTTTCTTGCGGGTGTTTGACCCCTCCTTTCCGGGCTTCTCGAACCCTCATATCTACCGGTGCTACTATTTGCAGACTAGGCTTTGCATGCTCCATAAGGATTACAACATTCACTTCGTACTTCAGTTTCAGAAGTTCCCGCGCGGTCAGGGTTTTGCACATGGTCCTATAAGCTTAGAGAATCACTGGTACGCACATGTCCCAGTAAGTTGGTTTCACATGGTAGAACATGTTTAGTGCTTCGCATATTTTTTCAAAAGCTTCCGCATGAATATGCTCCTGATGTGACAACGTGTTCCTTAGATGCAGCATTAGCGATGCTACAAACCATGTGTGGTGTTGCCCATCCATCAAGGTCATATTGGCTTCATGAATTGTACACTTCAGTCTCTGATCCAGCTCCCAGAGGATCTCACCTAGAATCATCGCAATTTCCTTAAATCCAATGATCGATTGTGTCTCTGATTTTGGCCTACTAAATTCCTTGTTTAGCACAACTTGGATATCCGCGATCCCTGCGTTCGGATTGTGATTGGAATTCTTAATGTACCAAGTCAGTGCGTGATCCTACAGACCACTGACCAACATTGCTTTCTTTATATTGTCATCCATGACACCCTACGTTTCCCATACAGCCCTTACCATGAACCAAAACTGGTTCGGATCTTCATTCCCTACTCCTTTGAACACCGACAACTTTATCGCACTTTCCACATTAAACTGTGGTGGTGGCGAAGGTGGTGTGCGCAAAGATGGGGGTGAAGGTTGTGAAACTAGTGGTGGTGTAGGTGCGACTGGTATGCGCAGAATTCACTGCTTTATCAAACTGGTCGCACTTCTTGGTGAAACCTTTGTGAGATCTTCCTTGCTGCTTTCTCATGGAGGTGAAATCAAGGGGCCAATTTCTAGTTCTGCTACCTTTGTTTCTATAGACCCTCCCACTCATGGTCCTTTGAGGGAGCATCGTCCCGCCTCGCTATAGCTAATTGAAGTATCTACCATAATGATAAATCCTCCTATAATTTGATCAATACAGTGATCCACAGTGCGTGCGATCTTATCTTGTGATGCTTCCAGTCTGCGCACCAACTCTAGAGTCCACACAATAGGTTTGTCAAGCCTACACCTTCCTTGACTGTCTTCTAGCTTCGTGATCCATTTGTACAACTCAGAGGGGAAGGATGCAAAGAAAATTTAATGGATTTCCGTATATAAGTAGCAACCTAACCACTCTTCCTTTGATAATCATGGATTCCTATTTTTCTGCGCCATGAACTCGTGAATATTTCTATCCAACCACTCTTCAATTCCTTTCTTTGTCAGATTCCAGTGATACGACATCAAACATCTCTATGCAGATCCCGGTCCCAGCAACGGAACCATTTGTTGGCTTATTGGGGCCTGACCTAGGTTCATAGTTAAATTAGCCAAATAAATCCTGGTATTACTGGCCCTTTAGGCAACAATGCGCAGAGTGTGGACTAAGGTCTCACCCAAAGTAGTATGGGAGGGTTCTAGAACCAGGTTTCCGCGCCCTGGATATGTCTGAGGAATTCAACTGGTTCATGGTTTAACCCTGTGCGCAGGTTGCTTCGTGCACTTTCCCGTACTTCGTAGCCTGATATACTGCCTTTGCGCAACCCTAAGCAGGGGCTTAACGTCGTGCTCTACATTATTACATAAGACCTTACTGGTATTCCAACATTAGTTAATTTTCTTTGCCTACTTGAGTGCTTTAAGTATACTTAACAATATAAACCATTCATACAGGTGTGTGCAGTAAATAAATAGTATATTTGCAAATTATATCAATCATTAATTAACCCAAGAATAGATACACAAAATTATAACAAAACTTCTCTTTATTAATTCCTTCCTTGGTTACAGACTCGACTTTTCCCTGCGCACTCAGCTGTAGGGGTCCACTCAATCAGCTGCGGACTATTAGGCCTCTGCGCACTCAGCTAAAGAGCCTTCTCCTACTCTACAACCCAAAGACACACTTCAACTTGCGACTTAATCACTTAGATTTTTTCTTACTTCCTCCTTCTTTTTTCTTTTCTTACACTTAGAGCCTCATTCTATTTATACAATCCCATGGTTCACAGACCATGCGTAGGTCTATCTAGCCGACATTACCTTACAAACTAAGGTGGAAAACCCTGTTATTCTATCATACTTTTGCGCCCTATGCCCGCAATTCACAGAGCTTTACAACAAGATTCAGTCAAAACTTGGGTTTTGAGCCCCAAAACATGCTTTGGGGGGATTCCATGCCCAACAATAGCATATGTGCAATTCGAGGAAGAATAAGTAGTAAGTAGAGAATCTGAGGAATTTGATATTGCAAGTTTAGAGGAAGAAGATTTGAAGGAATTCATGGCACCATTGGATCAAGGGAGTGTTGTTAAATAACTTCCATCACCTATTATAGAACAACCAGAGCCAGAGCCTATTGGAATTCCAAGTGAGTATTTGCAAATAATCATGGCTCCTGCAACTTCTTCAATTCAATTCCCAATCGGAGATATAAGAGGTGATGCACCTATGAAGCCTATTCTTTTGATAGCACTACCCAACTTCCATGGTCTTACTTCTGAGGATCTGGACACATTCCTTTTTGAATTCGACGTTGTTTGTCGGGGGTATGATTACATTTCTGATGCTCAGAAATTGAAGATACTTCCTGCTACTTTCAAGGGCACAACTTTTAGATGGTTTATGGGTTTGGGAGGAAAATATATTGCTACATGGGATGATATGAAGATGATTTTCCTCGAGAAATATCAGGACTACCGCAAATCTCGGGATGTAAAGGAAGAAATTTTTAAGATTATACAAAAAGAGGATGAGAATATGGAAGATTTTGTGGAACGTTTTCAATATATTTTGCAAAGATCCAGCCATAGTGACTTGGATAAGATTATCTTGAAGATCATTTTTCTCAAGGCACTGAGGGAGGAATCTCTGGAGCTATTGAATATAGTAGGGAAAGGAGATATATCAAAGGAGGAGTTTGATACCGTTTGTGAATTATGCATCAAGTGTTGGCATTATGATTCTGGTTTGGCTCTATGGTACAGGTGTTGTAATTGATGGCAACTCACTCATGTGGCAGATCTCAGTTCAGGCACTCAAAATCATGGAAAATGAGATACCCGCAGGTGAGCCTAAGAGAATCTGCGGACCTGCAGGTACGCCGACCAAGAAGTGCGGACATACACGCAGGTGCTCCATTCAAAAGGTGTGGACCCCAGTTTCACTCACTCCAATGCAGAAAAGCGCGTGCACGTGGAAATCTTTATGAATGGTCCATGGTATTTAGCCCGACATATTTGATCCTATGGTTTTGGTCCGTGGTTTTGCATCTAAAAATATTGATCCAAGGTATTGGGTTCATGGTATTGTGTTATTATGGTTTTGGACCGTGGTATTATGAAAGGCTTGCCTATAAAAAGGAAAGGAGATCTCTTGGCTACACACTTGTGAAATTTGAATATCTTAAGATCTGAAATTTTGGGTGATTGGTTTAAAAGCTAGATCTAAATCAAGGAGAAAACTTAAGGAGAATCTATTGATAGGTCATGATCTCTCAAGCGCATGAATAGATCTGTGGATCTAACTAACTGTGGCACATTGGAGGACTATTAATTTGGCCCTAATCAGAAGTTCGCAGGCGATCCACGGCGTAAGTGCGGGGGTACGCAGCGCAGGAGAAAGCTTAGTGCGGGGGTATGCAGTGCAGAAGAAGGTGTAGTGCGGGGTACGCAGCGAAGAAGAAGGTGCAGTGCGTTGGGTACGCAGAGAAGCAGAAGGCGCAGTGCGAGGTACACAGCGCAGAAGAAGTCACAGTGCGGAGGTACGTTGTCAGGCAGACAGTGCAGGTGCGGATCTGGGGAGAAGTACGCAGAGCACAAGAAAGATCAGGTGCGGATCTACGCAATTTGAGCTGCGGATATCCACAGGTTTATATTGGTCAAGTTGCGGACTTTTCTTTGAAGTATTTGTTGGCTGCATTTTATTTATTTGCTGCAGAGTTCTGGGTTTAGTTTACTAGTATTGCCTTTCTGTTTACAGCATTCTGAGAAATTGGGTGATTCATTGATTGATTGTATAAGGAGTTTGGTTGATTCATATGTACTTGTTGATTATTTGATGTCCATGGATCCAGTTTGAAAATTCATGAAAAGTGGTCCTTAAAGAAGTAAAAAGAGCAAAGGGGGTTGTAGCTCCCTTCCAGGAGAGACTAGAAAACGAGAAAGGGTTATAGCTCTCTGCAGGTTGCAGCCTGCGTACTGGTAAAGGACTGCACTAGTACAAAATCATTGTAAAAGAAGTGTCTAATTGAAAGAAGATAGAGACATATTGCAACAGGTGGTTTTCACCCACATTGGGTTTCCACCTTATATCTGGTGTTCCTTGGTGTGATTATCTGTCTTTCTTGTTCTTGCTCATCATTATATGGTACTGACATACAAACTAATGGTCAATATCTGAAGAATAAATTAAAGTATAAATCTGAAAGGTATATTGAAAAGAATTTGATAATATTGATTCACCCCCCCCTCTCAGTATTATTTCCAACAATTGGTATCAGAGCAGGTCCTTCAGAAGAAGCTTGATCGCTTGAAGGCAGATCTATCGTCATGAGAAACTACGAGAGGGAAGCATCAATCAGGCCACCGATTTTTGATGGGACAAACTTCATATATTGGAAGGTACGAGTTACTGCCTATCTTCAATCTCTTGGTATAGAAGTCTGGGATATCATAGATACAGGGTATACTTTTCCATCAGCAACTCCTATAGATCTGGATGAGAAGAAGAAATATGAAACAAATGCAAAGGCGGTCAATACTCTATTAGGATGCCTATCTCAATCAGAATTTGTCAAGGTAATGCAGTTTAAATCTGCAAAAGAGATATCGGACAAGATTGTTCTGAGCTATGAAGGAGATGATCAGGTAAAACGGGCAAAACTTCAAACCCTCAGGATTCAGTATGAAAATCTCAAGATGTATAATGATGAAAGTGTGGCTAATTATTTTCTTCGCGTAGATGAGATTGTTAATTGTATGAAAAATTTGGGTGAAGAAATAAAAGAGGCTGTTGTGGTTGAAAAATTTCTAAGATCTTTGTCCTCTAGATTTTAATCTAAAGTTTATGCTATAGAAGAAAAGGAGAATCTACAAAATCTTAAAATGTCACAGCTGCATGGAATTCTAGCTGCTTATGAAATGAGGAATGGAGGTCCATCAGACAAGATAGTAACTGCCTTCAAGACTTCAGGCCAAGGAGAGTACTATGAGTTAGGACACGTGTCAAAAGAAGAAGAAGAATCAAATTTTGTCAGAAATCTTCAACGGGGTACTAGAAGATTCAGAGGTAAGTTACCTTTCAAATGTTTTGCTTGTGGAAGAGTAGGTCACTATGCTGCCAAATGTCCTCATAAGGATAAGATTGACAAGGGGAAGGAACCTGTTAGATGGAACAAGAAACAGAATGCAAATAAGAAAAGTTATTACACTCATGAAGATAGTGATGGACTGTCAAATAGCGATGAAGATGAACGAGGTAATCACTATAAACTTTTGATGGCCTTTGAAGATGATTATTACTTGGATGCTATAGATGTGGATGGTTTTTATGAAGAGATTTCTAGACTCAAAACATGTTTGGAAGAAAGGAATGTGATCATTGATACTCTGCAATGTCAACTTGATGAAAAGGAAAAATCTCTTGAGAAGTTAGAATGTGAAATTGTTGGCCTTAGAAAAGAAATTGAGAAAACAAAGGCCCTTAATCTCAAATTTGTTAAAGGATCTGAAACTCTGGATGAGATTATCGATGTGTAGCATTCCCCTCTAATCAAGACAGGTCTGCGGTATAATGGAGAAGCATCTCAAGCTTCCACCTCCAAAAGTTATCTTGATGCAACAAGAAGGAGTGAGCAAAGGCCTAATAGAAATTATCAGGTAAATCAAGGATAGTCTTACTCAAGAACAAACAAAGACTATCAAGAAAATCAGGGGCATGCTACCTTAACGACAAGCAGAAGCTACAACTAGCCACAGGTAAAATCTTCTCAATTTTCTTCAAGAATGGATGTCAGTAGAAACTACAATCGGTTGGATGATAATCGCAGGAATTTCTTCAATGGCCAACGTTTCTCTTGCCATAACTTTGGTCACAAAGCAGCTCAATGTGTTTCCTATAAGACAATCATGACTATAGAAGCTCAAAAACAAAGAAGTATGCCTGCAATCACGAAGAGGACCTATAACAACATTTCTGCCCTTGAAAATGAAATTGAATGTTCCATTTGTAATAATTTTGGTCATGAAGATTCTGAATGCAGGAGCAGGTTTTGGAAGACAAC